>VZTY01012544.1:24296-68872 GCA_013400935.1 Turnix velox | reverse complement strand
TTTTTAATATGATATTGGATGGGAGGACCAGAAACAATGGGATGTAAATTGGAAGGGGGTAAATTTAGACTTGACATAAGAACGAAATTATTTACAGTGAGAGTAGTGAAGCACTGGAACAGGTTACCCAGAGAGGTTGTGGATGCCCCCTCTCTGGAGGTGTTCAAGACCGGGCTGGACAAGGCACTGGACAGTCTGATCTAGTGGGAGGTGTCCCTGCCTATGGCAGGGGGGTTGGAACTCGATGATCTTTAAGGTCCCTTCCAACCCAAACTATTCTATGATTCTATGATTCTATGTTGTGAAGTCTTGAATCAAGGCGGTAAATATGAGTTGGTATTTTCAGATTTCAACAAAAGAAATCAGCCCTTACCTCCCATGAACTTCCCTTTTAAAATGAATTATTAGTGTTCTCTGAACATCTCAGTCCTTTGGGAAATTATGATCCTGTTATTTAATCCCTCTATCATTTATTCTAACACTTGTCCTCTTCCGGAGTTTTTTTCTACCATGATGCCTGTTTTAAAGTATTTGTGGTAGCAAAAAAACTACAAAATTCTCTCAAGAGGGAACATGTTTAGATGCTTGGATTTCACATATATCAATATCAGACAGTGAATCCTGTGAAATGCAGGGTTCCCTTGAAAAAAATCTGGCCAGAGGTATGGAAAATAGTTCTCTTCCAGCTCTCATAAAATCTGCAGCAATCTCTGGAACCTGTAGGCTACTCACTGGATGACCAGCTAAGTGCAGAAAGTCTCAACAAGGCTCATAGTAGAAATTACAAGCATTTTTGAAAGAACTGAATGAAAAGCATCTGTCTGAGCTAGTGCATAGTCTCTTTGGAGTTCAGATATGAGGTTTTATAGATGTTTATGTCAGTCAGAGTATGAAACTATCATAAAATGTGACAGTTGATAATATTAAATTCATTACATCAAAGTCAATAGCATATAATGACTTTACTGCATGTGACAGGATCAAGACCTACCCAAATGCTTTAAGCACATATTTTTAGCACAACCAAACTTCAGGGTGGATCCTTTTTTGCTATGTATTGATGTCTGCTTTAATATTTTTGAGGCAAAAGTGGCGAACTTTATCCTCTTTGTAGAACAATTATAATACCTGTAGGACTAGGAGAGAAACCTTCAGTCAGATTTTGTTGTGTCAGTGCAAAATATCAAAAATGCCAACACCACTCTGGAAAATGACATGCAGACTCTGTCTTGCATGTTTTTGATCTCTCTGAATCTGAGCTGCTCTAGAGACAGAAGGGCAGTTCTAATAGGTATAATTTAATGCTGTTCCATCAGCTTCACAGAGATGCCAATATATTAATAGAGGAACTTCAGGTATCTCTAATAGTAGCTGGTCAGTTGTTTCTTCTAGAGATGCCCACTCCCATTATTAAAATGATTTGTTAAACCTCAGGCTTTATAAACATATCATCCCTTGATCCACTTTTGTCACCACAATGATTCTCCTTGTACAGACCTCGTCTGCAGGAGTGTCTTGCTTTCATTCACACTTCCATGGCTGGCATCACTCCCTCCTAATTCCAGGAAATGGCCTGAGCATATTGGAGCTGCAGATGGTATGGCAGAAGAAGACTGGGATGAAACATCTCCCACTCCACAGTCTCCTTGATAGAGAAGGTTTGCCCAGGCTGGCTCTGAGCCTCTGATTTCTTGAGAAAATGGGTCATAATAAGTGGAGAAACACTAGGTCCAAACAGCATTACCCACCATGATGTAGAATAGCTAAACAACAAAGGAAGACACATACTAGAGGCTGTCTAAAGGGTTTGCCATTTCATTCCACTTACAAATTTTGTCAACATACCACAGGGTACTATGTTATCTGGTAATCTTCCTATAGGCAAATCAGACACAGAATGGGGTTTACTGTGTTCATCTGTAGGGCGAGTTATGCTTAAACCAGACTGATCCATATTGCAGAAGTGCTTCGAAATAGTTTCCACTGCTGCAGCTTTCTTCCATAATGTTAACCTAGTGAAAGACTTGAAAAGTCAATGCTATTAATTGTTTCTCAGAGTAAACAGCTTACAACATTTCCTACAGGAGCAATAAACGCTCTATTTATCTAGTACTTGCAAAGACTTAGGTTTTTTTCCTATTGTTTACAAGATTTCTTGTTAAGAGGGAAAATGTTGTTATATACACTTTTGCTTATTTGACTGAATGCCAAGAAAAGGCAGGAGGAATTTGCAAGCAGCAGTGATGCAGTATAATTTCAACAAGCTGCAGGTCTTTCTAACAGACCTTTGAGCAGGCCACCAAGTGAAGTAGATACTAGATGCAAAGCCTCATGGTTCAGGAGTTTAGGAAAAGAAGTGATTTATTAGTTCCTGCTCTCTGGGATGCTGCGGCTATGACCAGCTTGAGACATCACTTCTGTCTTATTCTGCAACACCATGTTTTAGCCTCAGATTTATTCTATGCATGGTGAGGAGAAAAAGGGATAACTCTCTGCAAGGCAACTATGTTCTGTACCACACCTCATAGATGGTATATCTATAGTGAAAGAACCCCACAATGGATTTGACTTCTGCATATCTGTTCAGATTATGTAGTATATCGTACCTTTTAATTTACTTCAGGTCACTCAGGGAACAATGCACTTTAAAATACATACTGAGTAATAAAAAAATAATGTGACCAACTCAGAATAACGAAACTGAAAAATCTGAAGCCACAAAAATGTTTTTACAGTAGGATGCTTCTTCAGGTTCTGCTGCTGTGGTGTGGTAAGGACATAGAGGTGGGGAGGTGCACCTGAAGGATGGTACAGAGCCAAGCCATGGCTTGGTGTGCCCAAGCATATTGCAGGTGCCAGCCCAGGAGACAGAATGTGAGCACAGACTTTTCCCATCCAGGCAGAGAAAGGCTATGAAAGGGAAGAGAGGCTGGATGAAACTCTACCCCCACTGAAGTGGATGGGAATTTTTTGATACAAAATCATTCAGTACAGGAGTTTTCCCCAACAGACCTGTAAGGAATTTTTAAACTACATTGTAATATGTGCTGGTGAAGAAGGTAAAGCGATGTGGAAAATTTAGTTCTTCAGTAAATGTTTGATATTATGTGTGTTTACATGTTTTCTACCAAAGCCATACCGGGCTATTTCCCCTTCAAGGATAGAGAAGCCTGGAAAAACCTCTGAAGGCTGAGTGTTTTCTGCACATTTAGCTCTGTCATGTGCCGACAAGGTCCTAACCCCATGAGAGTGCCTGTGTTTTTTCTTCAAAGGCTCTGCATCAGTACAGACAGCCACAGCTGATGAGGATTGCCCCCATTGTGCACTTTTGTGTTTTAATGTAGCCTCCTTGGAAACTATGATGCTGCAGAACTGGCCAGCCATTCTGTCTGTCGCTCTTGGTTGGCTGCTTCTGCTGTAACATGATGAGACTGGGGTTTTTTGCTAGTTTTCCATCAGCACTTGGAGAGATCAGACTACAAAATGCTGACTTCCTTCCAAACCTTTGGATCCTGTTGGTATCTGCTCTCTGCTGGGCTAGTTCATCCTGCTTCTCCAGCAGTTCTTGGATCCTATGGAGAACTGCATCCCTGGTTTATTGACAGGCTTTTCTCCTGCAGACTGTACTGAATATCTGTCTTCCTCATAAACATAAATGGAGTAATTTCATGATAACCCTGTCAGATAAAGAAGAATTTTCACCCCTGCTGACACCAGGAATGTGTGAGATTTTGTAGTGCTCACAAACATGCAGTTGTCAAAGCCTAACTACTTTTCCTAGCATACATTTTGTTCTTGTCCAGAGGAGTCATATTGTTTCTGAGAGGGGTGATGTCTCCTCTGACATGGGGTGTGGCAGAAGGATTATGAGGAGTACAGTTCTGGTGACTGCCTGGAAGGGACATTCCCCTATCCAATCTTTGGCATGCAAGTGCAGAGTTAGTTTAATAAATCTCAAGAATTTTTTTTTAATTAAAAGAAGGAAGGGATGGGTTCAGTTATAAACACAAATGCAAACACATTTGGTAACTAAGGAGTCTGGCCAGTGTTCTGCTTCACAGGCTGAAGTTTTCTGTTAGGATTTGGGATAAGAGCATATAGCAGTACACTGAGTATTTGTCATGAAGTGATTTCATCTTCTGTGTTAATGCAGCCTACCCAGTGCCAAGACCAATGTTTCTAAAAGTCAGATGTGGCAAAGGAAAATGTTAATCCTTTGGAGAAGGAATAACATACTGATTAGCTTCACTATTTAGAACTACAGGAATATCCATTTTGATTATGTAGGGCTTAATATCTTCAGACTTGAATACAGCCATTCATAAACATATTCCTAAGAATGTAAAAAATGCTTTTCCTTTTAAAGAAAAATAAACATTTTTTGTGACCAAGAGCTTTTAACATTAAAACTGAGAGATAAAAAACACTTTGAAATAGCTTACGGCAGTTGATATTGTATGTTTACTTAATACATTCTTTCCTTGTTTAGACACTGAAAATAGATGAGGTGGTTACTGAGTTGGTTTCTAGAAAATGTCAGCTACACAATTCTGTTAACACATTTCTAAGGCTTTGGCTAACCATGGCCAAACTGAACCTGCCACCATGAGATGCAGAACAGAAGTATCAGTTTTAGGCATAAAACTACCTCAGATAAAAAGAGAGAGACCTTAAGAAGACACCCTCCAAGATACAACTGGAGGAAGAAATCCAGGAACCAGAGAATCAGCAGTTCTTCTCCAACTGCTAGACCTCAAACAAGCCCAAGAACACAGCCACAGTTAATTAACCAAAGCACATTGTGGAACTGATAATGACAGGGAGAAGAGGGTCTGTGTGGCTGCAGAATCAGTACCCTCATCCTGTGATTGAGAGCATACACAGTAGGAGTGTTCTTGGAGATGGATTCTGGTGGCCACTCTCTCTGAGGTTAAGACATTAAGTTTTTAGGATGGTATGTGGAGTGAGGGAGGGGAAGGGCTTTGTGCTAAGGCAGAGCAGAAATATTAAGGTGCAGCATCTCCACAGTCCAGCTTCAGGACAACATCGCACCCTCTCTGGATTTGAACAAGAAGAGGCATACTGTTGTGTTGAATTGCTGATGCCCTCTTGTAGCCTGGTGTAGCCTACACTGGTGGGGAAACAACATGAGAAACAGCAGAAATGAGAAAAACTCTCCTTCTGGGGTCAGGAGGGTGGTGATACTCTTTTCCCAGTACAAGTGGGGAAATACTATGAGTTCTTCATAACCTTGACTGGGGAATGCTTGAGAAGTACCACATAACAGCACCACCCCTCCACAACTGTATTCATCGACCACAATGTGACAAATCACATGGAAGCAACTTCTCTGAGTGCAAGGTGATTAAAAGACTATGATATGCAAGGTTAAAGACCTGCTAATCAAATAAATACACACAAGAAAACAGCAAGTTAGCTGTTTGCATTGGGCTTTTTCTCGAAATGACACTGTTGCATTGACATTGTACTCCTTTTAGCTGTGTATGTGTGGGGCCAGAAGCACGATTTATGCTTACAAATGCCTTTATACCTTTTTTGCTCTAAAGCCAAATCATTCCCATTCCTTGCTAACTGTTTTGATTTAATTGACTAGTTATTTTATTTACCAAATGCCTTCATTTAGTCATGTCTTATTTGCATGTTATTGCCACTTTCCTGTTTTGCATTGGTTTTGGGAAAGATTCAAGTAGTACTTCAAACCAAGACCTCCAAAATCATTATTGGATCAGGAGTAGTCTTTATATAGTAGTTGTCTTAACCATTTGATTGTGTGTCTTTTAATTTATGGCATATCCCGAAGAGCCTTTATTGTTCCAGCATAGCCATGCTCAGGGTGTTTTGGCTGGTTTGGCACATAAAGAGAGGGCACCCAGGGGCAGACATCTGTGTGGTGCAAATTCTCATTACTCCCTGAAAGCCCCTTCCAAGGAAGTCAACTCAGATACCTGTATAGGGATACCCTAATATCTTATATACTTTATATCTACTGTATATTGTAACTAAAGGTTGTAGCAAATAAATCTGTAGCAAGAAAGTTTCCAATGTTCATGTCAAGCCCAAATATTTATCACATTTTATGAATTTGAGTTTATTTTTGCTGAATGCAGGAACTGACTGCTTGGTATTCACTGGAAGCAGTGAGGAGCAGCTTCCACCCACAATTAGACTCCTGTGGTGGCACGGCAATGACGCTGAGGCCAAGGTCCCACTGTGTATCTCTTCTTTTGGCTCTTTGCTGGATATTTGCCAAGTACAGCTTACAAGTTACCAAGTTTATCACGAGTGCAATTTGTTGAGTATTTTCTGATTTGTGCTGGTGTTTTAGAGCATGCCCAAGCAGAGCAGGAAGCCATGATCTACTAGAAAGCAAGAAGTGCTTCTAAATCACTTTGGGGGTTTTGGAAAATCATACTCTAGGTAACCTCCTTCCAAAAGTTGATGTACTTAACTGCTCTGAACACAGAGAGATGAAGTTTCAAAAGCAAAGAAGAGGGACTTCAGCATTTTCTGATCTAGGAAGCCAAGTGTGTGCCAGCAATCATGCTTCAGCCTAGCAGTTGTCCTCACAGAGACAAAAGTTGTCCTCACAGGGACAGAAGTTATCCTCACAGAGACAAAAGCCCTATGGCTGCAAACTCCCTCAAAAAAGCTTCCATGCACTTCTGTCCTCACATACATGATTGCAGTCTCCTTCCATGTGTAGTTTGTATGGCAATAAGTCTGTCAGAATTTGATTGATAGTGTGTGTGCTCAGAAGATGATAAAGAGGACAAAGTAGGTTTCATTAATTTCCTCTGCATCAGCATTGCTTTCATTTAGTATTCCGTAAATGTGGTCTTCCATTCTAAGGTTTGCACCTTAGCAATTAAAAAAATGAGGTAAAGCAGAGTTCAAATAGTTTTTCATCTTGAAAGAGACCAACTTTAAAACTAGTTGGATAACTACATTGGAAGAGAGCATAGGTTGCTGGATGGAGTATAGATATTTGCCTCCACTGTTACAGGAAGCATGGAGGGAGAGAGCTGTAAAGTCCTTTGTGCTCCACAGGTAAGTGCTGTGAGGGAGAACCTGGGCACACGCAAGCCTCTGCCAAACAAACTGAGCAAGAATTTGCAACAGGTCATTTTTTTTATAACTGATTCAATGAAACTTTGCAACTTGTAGAGCAGAATTCTCTTCTGACCCTGTTGGGAGAGCTCCTCAAAAAGGCCTTTTTGGTGCCTTTGATCATGCCTGTGACAGATGACTGCACAGAAGAGCAACATCTACTGCTTCATGACAGACCTATTTACTGTGTGCTGTTAAAATGGTGCCTCTAGTAATGTCTGTGTGCAAGGTGGGGACTGTCTCTGCTTCATTCCCTCCATTTTTTACTTCCTCAGTTTTCTAATGCTTTCAGTTTTCTATACTCTCTAATTTTTAGTTTCTCCTTCTCTCCTGCCCATTAACATCTGTCTTTTCTTTCTTCTGTTTTTCTAATCTGGCTGTTTTATGTTATAATAAAGGTTTTATTTTTTTCTCCACATTCCTCCTGCCTTCTGTCACATTTCTTTCTTTGCTCTTTATTCTCTTTTTTCTGACTAGCTCTTTCTGCTCATCAGTCACATTATGACAGCAGGGAGCAGCCAGCAGAAACTAGACCAGCTGAGTCCTGGGAAGTGCACGGGACCCAGAACATGGAGCAGAGATGCCATGAGACTGTTGTTTTTTTTGAACACATAATGCAGATAGAGAGGGATAAGGGGATTTGTCACTAACCCTGCTCAGTTTTACACAATCCTGCATGCATGGGACAATGTTAGACAGCCATGGGCATTGGCACATCTGGGGAAGGTAACAGCAAGAGGGCAAGCTGTGTACGCATGGTGAAAGGAAATCTAGAGTGGCTTTGCAATGGAAGGCAATAAGCCAAAGAGAAATCCTTGAGAGGAAGGGAAAGGCACAAATGCTGAGCACAGGCCTGATCCTAGTTGTGTTTCCTAGAAGGTTCCCTAGTTTGCTCCTCACCATGTTTCTGCTGTGAACCTCTCAGGGCAGGCAGGACAGGAGGGAGGCACACACAGTGCACATGTGGGAGTGCTGGGCAGTGTGAGTGAGCTCTGGCAAAGGACTTTAGCTGAAGAAAACCCAAAAAGTTGTGCCTGGGGGCTCAGTTGAAGAACAGTGCTAATGGAGTAATTTGACAGAGTAAGGCTTTTCTAAATTAGCAGGAGCAGCAACAGCAGTTGTGACAGGCACTGTTGACTGTGGCCATTTCTGGATGTCCACCAGCCATCAGCACCATCAGCACTGGGATAATGCATTGCTGGTGGTACTTCTACCCATTTAGAATTCCCTTCTCTTACTTTCTTCTTGCTTTCAAAAATCAGTGGTGTGGAGTAGCCTGTAATATCCCTGGATTAAAGAGAGGCTGACTGAGGTGTGTTTGGCTTTTAATGTTATGTGAGTTGGTGTGGAAAGATGGCAAGGGATGCTAGGACCTGGCTCATGGTCTGTGTTGAGCAGGATGGAGCAGCACAGGGAAGCTGCTGGACAGAGGCCACTGAAAGTGCTGGAGTCCAAGAGGACTTAACATATGTAAGGAAGACTATGTGGATATCCAGAGGTCTGCAGTGTAATGACGCATTTAGGTTAATCTCAGCGTTGCTAAGGAGCACTACACATGTTTAGTGTTGGCTTCTGTTATCCTTCCTCAGGTGGCCTCCTCCCCTCTCCCAGTGAAGTCCATCTGTTTGGCCATGAACCTTGTGACTTCTGGTTCCAAGGACAAGTCCCATCACAAAACTCCAGAGTATACCTCCAGAAGGATCCACTGAGTGCCTCCAGCTGTTTCTTGACAGATGACTCATGCCTGAATCAGATGCCCCATGGGGCATGCTGCTGGGAGAGCAGCTGTCCCAGCACACTTTGGGCAGGGAGACATCTCTGCTGCGAAGTCATCATTTTCCTGGAAAGAGCTTTTAAAGACTGGTAAAACAGCAGCATGTAAAGCTGGGGATTAATTATGCCTGAGTGACTGCAATGTGTTATCTTTCTGGTAGCCTGTCCCTTTCTGGCTGATTAAAAGGGGCAAAACCCAACACCACACACTGTCAAACTGTGTTTCTACAGGCAACAGGAAGAGATAGATACTTGGCTATCCTAACTGGGACTATCTTTGGATTTCCAAAGGGGATGCCCTCAAATGCTGATCCACATAATCATCACCTGGAGTGACAATGAGGAGTCACCCTGTAGAACTGCCTATTTGGCCATGGAAAGCAGCCAGCTGCAGTGATGTCCATCCCTCTTTTGCTTCAGTGGAAGTAGCTGCTCCCTGGCACATGCCTTGACCTGAACCCAGTCAGGAAGCTGTAGCCACATGTACTGAAAATTATCATCTGTGAGTCACTCTCTGCTCACCTGGGTTGCTCATTTACACACTACCCATGGCTGCCTAATTTGCGTAAGCTCCTTTCGCCATAAGGGCCCTCAGGTACCACTGCGAGATACGTGGTATTTGCTTAGAAGATGTTATGGGTCTGGCTGCAGTCCATCCAGTGGCTTACAGGGGGAAAAAGGCTGCCAGCAGCTCATTCAGCCTGGGAAAAAAGCCTTGGAGATACAGATGGGAGATAATAGCTCCTGGTGACAGTGCTGGTGGCTATGCCAGTAAAGGCAGGCTGCAGGCAGAGCAGATGGCACAGTGTAGAGCCATAGGTAACTGGGTAGCACTCCTGAACAAGCACTGGCAGAACACCTGGGCAGCAATCAGGCCCCTTGTTCTTTGTTATGAGAATGAGCAGCAACAACTTCTGGAGGAAAGGCCCATCGGTGAGGAAAGGCTATTATGAGCTTAGAGATCTATCATGTGGTTTCTGAAACAAGAAACACGTGTCTACCAGCTTCATCCCACTGCATGAATGTTCTTCATCTCATTCTCTCTGCCAGTCCCTGGAGACCTACCTCTGATGCTAGACTGCATCAGAAGATCATCTCTTTCTTTACTGGTGCAAAGAGAAAGGCAAAACATTACATTCCTCCCCTTGTTGTGCTCACAGGGGTGTAGCCGCTGTGTAAGGTGCTCCAGCTGAGGAGATACCAAGGGAGGACAGCTAATTGGTTAACTAGACTGGTCCACACTGGGCAGTACTTCCTCAGTTCCCAGATAAAGCACCACTTTGTTTACCTAACTTTACTTGTTTACCACCTTGTTCCCAGGCTCAAGGAGAGAGCAAGGTCACTCTGTGGCCTGCAGCCACTTATGCTAACAGTGCTATTCATTGGGTGCTTCAAGCTCAAATTCTGGGTTGCTCAAGATGTGTCCTTTGCTTACCAGCCATCCCTACACAGAGGTACAACAGGGCTAAACTGAGATAATGTTCTTCATACCTGGCTAGCATCTTGCTGACAGGATGAGATGCAATGCACTCAGGCAAGCCATTATGTAAAAACAAACAGGTTTTGGCTTCTAGAAAAACTTATCTTTTCCTAAGGAAATTATCAGAGAAAATTAGTGCTGCATCTCCCTGGTATATTCTGCACTGTGAAGTCTGTCTTCAGAACTGGGTCAGGCTTAAGTCAGGCATAGGGGAAGTCTGAACAAAATCAGGGTCTAGAAAGGGATGAAAATTTAGAAATCCTTGTTGAGATCTCCTAGTTTTCCTACTCTCTGAGTCAATCCTTACCAGAACAGATGCAACTGCAGGTTAGATAGTCCCTCAGAATTTTTGAGATCCAGTTCAGAATGAAAGCCTAAATGGAAACCTGGTGTTTGAATATGAGTCTGTGGTCTTCCTTGCATCGCAAGGAGAAAAATAAATTTAGTTGGATTCTGCCTCAACATCTGTGCAGCTGGCATGCTGGAAGAGCACATATAAAACAAACCAAGCTAGTCAAACTAATCATCATGCCATTTTTTTGTTGTTGTTGATTTACCAGCATAGGAAAGCATTGATCATATTTCATATACTTGTCTTCTGAAAATTTCCCAGAATGCAGGTAAGAGCTTTCATACTGTATGCATAGTATTGTTTGGTAACAGCCCCACGAGATTGGTTTCCAGGCATATTTGTCTTTGGTCTTCCTTGGAAGTGTCTTTTGAGGGTCATCTGTATTTTCTGTCTCTGTTGTTGCTACTTAAAGCATTCCCATTGGAGCTCAGAGGAGGAAGCAAGCAAACCACCTTGGGACATGGTGGTTCAAAGAGTTCTCCTGCTGTTTACCTCCTTGAATCTCTCTGTAGCTCCTGCCTTGCACACCGTCTCTACCTCTGGTCCTTGCACACCCTCCCCTACCTCTGGTCCCTGCACACCTCCCAGTCACTCCTCCTCCCAGGGTCAGAACTCTCACACACTTCACCGTCTTCCTGTTGCCTGCTAGAGGGGCTGAAAAATTGCTTTTTTTGAGTCTTGTTTACTTCTTTCTGATTGTGCCACATCCTCCAGGGGAAAAGCCCCCACCTACATGGCAAAGATACATTTTTCCTCCCACATGATATCTATTCTTCATCTCCTCTGAACTCCTCAGAGCCATCTGTGCTTCATTCTGCCTCCTGCTGATCACACTGACTCTCCCTCCCACAGCTCTGGCCAAAAGCAAGCTACCTGTTTGGGTGTGAAGGGCTGAGAGGGAAACTCCAGCATCATCCAATCCTTTTGCCTTCTGGAATGGCTCACACTTTGCTGGACTACCAGTAGCAACCCTCCTATGTGCCATACACAACAAGAGTAATGTCACATTAGACCATTTGTTGACACAAATTTGACTTTGAGCTCAATGCCAACTGTGTTGAAAGAAAATGTGACTTATAACTGTAAGTTTTTGCCATAGAATGTTATGCATTGTTTTGAAACTGCTGTCCATGGATGTTGCTTTAACATTTTTTGTCTGTAGGATTAGATGTTTCTCATCCTCCCTTTCTGTTGTCACTCAGACAACTCAAAGTTGACACATCTCTGCAGAGTTTAAATAACTTTCCTGTTAACCTTTTGTGTAAAGTTTATAACACATTTACAGTAAGACTAAGCTGATTTGTTTTTTATGAATTCCTATACATTGCAGAAGGGGTTTTGTGCTTCAGTATCTGCCAAAAATTATGAGAGTCACGGTGGCTTGGGCAGGTTCTGTCTCATCCCTGCTTTTCCTGCAGTCTTGGACTCTGTGACTTTTTATCAAATACATTTCTAAAATCCAGCAAGCAGAGTACATGTTTCCACAGGAGTGGCAGCCATACCCACCCACACTCCTTCGCTTTTGCTCCCAGCCAGGAGAATGAGTACCAGCTCTGAGCTGGAAGCTGGCCAGCCACCTAAGCCCAGCATTGTGCCCAAAGCCCACAGGGGTCAAAACACAGCAAAATCTATAATCCTGGTCTGCTCCTGACCATGCAGACATTTCCCTAGAAGCAAATTGCTTAACTGGCAAACTCAAACATGAGAAAAGTGGGTTCATTTCCTGAATCTTCTCCACTGTGCAAACATACGCAGGGTCACAAATCATTGAGCTGTTCAGAGTGTAAGGACCAGATGCTTATTGCTGTTTATGATGGGTATCTTCTTAGCAGGAGCTGACTGTGTGGAGGGACACTGCCTTCCTGGAGCAGCTGGTATCACATCTGCTGAGTGCAGCCTGCACAGGTAGGCTAAGTCTATAATCTGCACACAAGTGCTGCTGGAATGGAGAAACTCAGTGCCTCCGCATCACATACGCTGCAATTTGTTCAGGTAATAAAACAACCCTACACTTCTGGTAGACCAAAATATCTCCAGTGTATGTATGGTACTCATTTCTGTAAACTCAAAGAATCTGTGGATTGGTTTTATTTTTACTCTGCTACTATGTTTGTGAAGCAATAGTGTGTTCCTTTCCACATTTCACAGTATCACAAGAAGGCAGCAGTCTGCCCAAGGACACGGAGTGTGGTGGTGGTGGAGCAGAAAAAAATCCTCATCCTGACAATTCCAGACTGTTGGACATGGGAAGGGAAAAGATAAGCAAAGAGAAAAGCTGTTTTAACAGTGTGCAAAGAGCTGATAGAGAAAAAGAAGGCATAGTACTGGTGAGACAGCAGCTATGCCTGATGAAATGCAGGCAGCCTCTGTGGTTGTGGGACTCGGAGACCAGGGAGGAAAAGCTTGGTGAGACTCTTGCCTACACGTCTCACACTTTCCCATCTTTAAATGCCTTTCTCTTCATTCCTGTGCATTTGAGCATGCAGATGTGCAGTTCAAGTGCATGGAATGAAGCAGACAGTCATAGATCTGTGATTACTCAAAGCCTCTCTGGCAGGCGTCTGTGTGGAGCCCTGAGCCAGCAGTAGGGCTGGATGCAGAGGGATTGGGTTGGCAGCAAAGACCATACTGCATGCTCCTCCTGACACTGATGTCCATGTTCACCATGAGGTGGATAAGGATCTCTTATTGCTATAAGGTGTTGGCAAAACTACCTTCAGCTCTCAGTGGAACACCATGTCCACATATTGAGAGCAGCACCTTGCAGAGATACACTAGCTTCCTTCTAATAACACAGATATTCCCTCCTAGAATGGAGTCACACCACCCAGCACTTTAAATTGCATTCATTTTTAGCAAAATCCCACAGGATACTCTCTTGCTGGGGGAGAGAAGGCGCACTGAGATAGATATCTGTGATGGGAAGTGGTGCACCTCCAGCATGCTGGCCCCACTCTTTGCAGAGCTCCTAGCTCTGTGCCAAAGAATAACAGGCAGCCTGACACCCACATGGACAGGGTGATTTTACTCATCCCTTTGAAATGACAATTTGCTCTTTGTCTCTTGTTTTCCAGATGTCACCTGCTGGCTTCAGGGTGAAGGGAAATATTAGTGTAAGTGCCTCTCTGGCAGCTTGAACCATTTTAAAATCAGAACTTCACTAGAAANGTTTAGTCAGACAGAAGAGGCCTAGCTGAAAAGTAAAGTTACAAACTAGAAAATTTACCCTATTTTACCTCAAACCAGGACAAGATGTCACCTGCTGGCTTCAGGGTGAAGGGAAATATTAGTGTAAGTGCCTCTCTGGCAGCTTGAACCATTTTAAAATCAGAACTTCACTAGAAAAATAACTGGGGTTTCACCATGGTTGGCTGCAAAACAGCAAGGAGCTATCAAGGTTTCTTGAAAGCAAGCAATCCACCCTCAGACAGAAGCCTCCTCTCTCTGTCCATCATACCACTTCAGGACTAAACTCACTTTGTCAGGGAGCACCAACCCAAGCCCACCCTGCCCTCCCTGTCTATAGAATCATAGATTAGTTTGGGTTGGAAGGGACCTTAAAGATGACTGAGATCCAACCCCAGTGCCATAGGCAGGGACACCTCCCACTAGATCAGACTGCTCAGTGCCATGTCCAACCTGGTCTTGAACACCTCCAGAGAGGAGGCGTCCACAACCTCTCTGAGCAACCAGTTCCAGTATTTCACTACCCTCACTGTAAAGAATTTATTTCTTACATCAAGTCTAAATCTACCCCCTTCCAATTTACATCCACTGTTTCTGGTCCTCCCATCCAATATCATACTAAAAAGTCCTTCCCCTGCCTTTCTGTAGGACCCCCTCAGGTACTGATAAGTTACTATGAGGTCCCCCCTGAGCCTTCTCTTCTCCAGGCTGAACATCCCCATCTTCCATAGCATGTCCTCATAGGGCAGTTGCTCCAGCCCTTTGACCATCTTCGTGGCCTTCCTCTGGACCCACTCCAATAGCTCAATGTCCTTCCTGTGTCGAGGGCTCCAGAACTGGACGCAATACTCCAGGGGGGGTCTCACCAGTGCCGAGTAGAGGGGCAAAATCGCCTCTCTTGACCTGCTGGTTACACTCCACTTCATGCAACCCAGGATTTGGTTGGCCTTCTTGGCTGCGAGTGCACACTGCTGGCTCATGCTGAGTTTGTCATCAACTGACACTCCCAAGTCTTTCTCTTCAGAGCTGCACTCAAGCCACTCTCCATCCAGCCTGTGTCTGTGCTTGGGATTGCTTTGACCCAGGTGCAGGACCTTGCACTTGGCCTTGTTGAATTTCATGAGGTTGGCATGGGCCCCCCTCTCAAGCCTGTCAAAGTCCCTCTGGATGGCATCCCTTCCTTCAGGTGTATCAACTGCACAACACAGCTTGGTGTCTATGGCTGCAGTCAGGTATGGCAGACCACCAAGCTCTCCTCTTCCTGTCCCTGTTACTTTCTCATGCTTGGATTGGTCCAGTTTCATAGTGAGCAAGTGTAATACACTGTCCTCTGCATATGAACCACTTCTGGATTAAGCACTCTAGAAAAAGCTAGAGGGGGTAAATTTTGAGATGGGAGTGGAGACAACTTAGCTGACTTTAACAGAACATCTGCAAAGCCGTTCTTGCATTTGATCTCTGTATCTTTTCTCCCAAGCCAAACCACTCAACCAATTTTGCCATTATCTAAGAGTACCTTGCTGATGAAACAGTGTGAGGAAAGCACATCAGGTTTCAGTATACTCTTAGCATAATAAGCTTATAATGAGCAAATAACACATGAAAGACTTCTTGACAAGAAAAGGAAAAAAAAGGATCATTATCATGAAATAGAGTAGTACCTTTAGAAAACCTGATTCCTTTAGAAAAAAATGGGGAAAATATGCCTGCATAATATGAACCCATAATTTCTTCAGTTAACACACACTAAAAGGGAGGTAAATGATTGCACTGCATCTTGGTAAGTCAGCCTTTAGGTCACAGATCTCATGTTCCTGAATGAGAAGTTGCTAAATAGTATCCTATATTCATTAGTTACATAAATAGGGATGAAAAATAGCCTTTTTCTTGACAGTGCCTTAAGAAACCTCTTCTTAAGAAAGAGGTTGGAGCTTGGAGATAAATGAATGCTTCCTGGAAGTGTTTCAAACTAGTGAGATTTGTTATTTTTTCTTCTGAGTGTGGAAAGAGAAGAAAATCCTTGAGTTCTTGGCTCCCTTCTTGATGTGCATGGAGTGCAAAGAATCAAGGCAGATTTAGGTATTTTTGAGTAACTGCAAAAAATACTGAAGGGGATAGTTTTCCTTCTGGGAATAAGGTACACAGCAGCAGTCACTTCCATCCTGTTTCCAGGCATTACTGCATTAGATAATCTTACAGTGGTGCATGAGTTTAAGAGAGATGTTGTTGTATATATGAACTGAAAGGCATGTGTCCCTTTCTCTCAGTAGAAATCACCCTTTTTCTGAAATCTCAGTGTTCAATTTTTACAAAGAAATGGACATCTGAAAAATTCAGTCTTGGTTTGCCTATCAAATTTCAGCAGACAAGAGTCTGTTTTTCTGGTTTTGCCCTTTGCCAAAATGAGACTTGAGATATAACACAGAAGAGCCAAATGCAGTGTGGCCTCTACTTCAATATGCATTTCTCTGTGCAGGTTTGCCACCACGGCCAACTCTTACCTAGTAATTAGGTCTGACCATGAAGATTATACAATTACTCTGTGCATCATCAGCCATGATCCACCAACTGATGAGATGCTGCTAAACCTACTATGATCATTGAATGTATGACCATTTTCAGATTCAGACTTAGGCTATGATGTACAAATATCTGGAAAAATAATCATGGCCCTTGACAATAAATCTTTCATTTCAGTTTAACAAATACCTCTTTTTAGCACACTTGTAGATTTGCAGACATTGATTCCCATCCTGTAGCTGGCAATGCACACTCAGGCTGCTGCTCTGCTCCTACCTTTCCTTGACAAAGCAGACTTCAAGCAAAACATTAGAGCTCTGGGCACAAGTCATTTAGAGATTTTTTTTTATCAATCATAATTAATTTTTTTCTGCAAAACCAAAGCTGCATTCCATGCTACTTTGTATGGTTTTCAGGAAGATTGTTATCCATGTGGAACAAATGCAGTCTGGCCCATTACATTTTCCTGGAGATTTTTGAAACTCTTGTAAACTGGAAAAAAATAAAAGGAGGTTAAGTTCAATAAATGCAGTATTGTTGCTTTTGTACTTTCTCTGGGATTTATTTCCTTGCAGTCAATTTGTATTCACTCTTTGCTCCTTTACACAAGATGCTTAGGGACATTTTGCAATTCAACATAACATAATGCTGTTTCCTCTTAGCAGAGATAATGAACTGCAGATGACTGTGTTGAGGGATGCTTGCTACCTACAGGAGGGCAGTGATGCTGGGAGCTGGTACCACTATGCAGGCTCTGCACTGCACAGCAAAGATGCAAGCTTACCAGGTGTAGAGGGAGAGCCACTTCTGTTCCCATGTCATTAACACAGACAGAAAGAAAGAGTATTTTTAATTGTCTAATTAGTTATTTTGGCTCAATAAGGATTTCAAATCCAAGCAATTAAGATTCAACTGTAACTATCTGTGCATTGACTCCCACAAGCAAATGATGCTGTTTAAGGACAAAAGCACTCCCCCAGGCCTTCCTCCCTGTGTTTCAATGATCTTTCCTTCTTCATTTTCCCTTCCTCATCATCTCTTTGGTATATGTCATCCATATCTTTCTGACTTTTGCAGACTTCCTGTCACTTCCTCCACAGCTCAAATGGGCCTGGAAGATATTTCCTGAATCATGAAGGCCAGTCTTCTCATCTACAACCATTGTATAGCTGCATCCAGGCCCTTACTCAAGTCTATCCAGGAAGCAGGGAGACTTCTTGTCTTGGCTGCACCTATTTGGAGATTGCTTCAGCAAAGTGTTCCCCTAGCAGTGAGGAACAGGCTCACAATTTCCAGAGTAGGGTTAGTTATGTCTTGTTTCTGCACATTTGAGTTTTATACTTGGCTCAAGTATAAAAGTATGTTTTCCCCTTTCTACTTTTTACTCTAATTGCATTTGCAAAGGACAGTCATGTCTGTTCTCAGCCTTGGCCTTCCTTTGATTGAGAAGCCATGCTTATCTAGTCTGGTACCTTAAAAGAGCCTTCCCAATGATCTCATAGTCAGCATGTGCTTCACATTTGCTTAGTCCATTTCTTCAACACGAGTTTAGCTGAAGAAAGCTGTATGGAGCAGTACTGTTAGGTCCATGCAGGGCTGTCCATGTCCAGTAAGCACCCCTCTTCTGTCTGGCTGGCTCTGGCTTTGGAAGCTGAGTATCAGAGCCAGGTCAGAGTACTGGGTCATCACACAGCATGTATCCACAGATTTTGTTTTCAGATGGCAAGACTCATGATGATTGCAAAAGCCTGGTTAACTTGTCCCCATGTGCATATGCTTGAATTTTATAAATTACTGAACTTTGTTCTGTTTCATTAGTCTGGCCCTCTAGGTCATTGTGTTTCCATTAAGTCATACAGTATCACAAGTCTTCCCTATGCTGATAATGGCACCAGCTTTTTGATATCAATAAGTACTACCAAATATTCTCTGCTAGTGATCATATTGAATTGATGTTTAGCTTCATTCCAGAGAGAAGCGCCCCTGTTCATTAGATTACTTGGGAGGATAATCCTTTGTCATCTCCTCAGGAATGTCCTCATCTGCTAATCATTTCTGTCCATCACACTGTAAACTTGCTTGCTATTTCAGACTATTTCTGAGGAGTAGGGTTTAACAAAAATCTTTGCAGTGCCACTTCCCTACCCCAGCATAGTGCTGTCTGGTTCTCCCAAACTTTAATTTCTGGGCTATGTCCTTCTCTGTTGACCCATTCTTTCTGCCTGAGCACACTGATGTCAATTACTTGGTCCATACATTGCTCCTTACTCTACCATTCCTTACTACACCATTTTTGCTGCTGCAATTACAGCATTCATTTCCATGGATTTACTTGCAATCTAGATCTCTGCATTTTATTTACTGCATTTAGGCAGTACTATAGGTCAGGAGGTGAAGCTGATGTTGGGTCTGTAAGGACTGACAGTTCTTGAAATAATAACCTAATGACAGGATGTAGTAAACAAAGCAGAAAAACCTCACAGTGTGTGTTGTACTGACATTTAATAACAGATGTATTGTGTAATCCACAGGAGGTAATTTTTCAACTTTTCTCAGTGTGGGTGAGGTCTTTACTGGAGCATGTGTCTGCTTTGGTGCCATGCACCTGATGAAAGACAGAGACTAATTGGAAAAGAGACAGAGGAGACCAACAAGGATGATGAGAAGTTTGGAAAACCTGAACTATGAGGAAATGTTTTTGTCATTTGGATTTTTTTTTAATCTGGAAAAAAAAGGATCATGAGATGGGACATAATGAAAGACTGCCAGTACTTAAAACATTACTGTGAAAGACTACAATGAATTGTGCCCATAAGGACGTGGGAAGAGGGTTTAATTTACAGCAAGGTGAATGAGGAATAGGCACTAGGAAATACCTTTCACTTTTAGGAAAATCAGACTGGAGAGGAACAGCTAGGAAGAATTGTTGCTCTTGAGATCAGAGATTTTTAGGACAGATCAGACTTACATCTGCCAGGAGAGGCTAAGACACAGTTACCTTGCCTCCATGCATGGAGAAGATGTTCTGCCAATGTTTCTTCCAGGTCTGCACTTCTGTGTTTTATGATCTTCTGTGACTTAAACCTCTGCTGAACCAGAGTCTTATACTACAATCATTTCTGACATATCAAAGAATTTGTTTGGAAAGTTTCAAAGGGTGGCCATGTGCCAAATAACTTTCTGTCCTTCAAGGGGAATACATTTATCTAGTTGTCACTCAGAGGCTACAACTGACAGTTTTCTGGCTTGTTCGGCAGTCACTCAGATGAACTGGACTTGCAGCAGCAGAGGAAAAGAGCAGGCAATCTCTGTAAAGGTCTTGCCAAGGAATTTTGAATGAACCAGGAGTTAATTTTCCTTTGCATGACCTTCCCACTCTGTCCTGCGATGCTCTTGCCAAGAGCCTGGTGTTGGAATACCCTTCAGGAAAGATATTCAAGAGTCAGATGTGTAGCCAAAAGATAACAGCTGATGCTTCAGCTGAAATAGCTGAGGAACAAAGTCTTGTTCCATTAAAAAAATGAAAAAAAAAACCCCCAAAACCCTAATCATGTCAAACTTGTCATTCTTTTATACTTTTAGAGAGAAAGGAAAGATAAATGGCATGTAACCAGAATGGGATCTCTGTGTGCATTTCCTCCAATCAGTTACAGGAAGGTCAAGGGATGAGAGAAGAGGAAGGGCTCTTGAATCCACATTTGACTCAGTTGTATTCTCTACTATTTTTCATATGAACGTTATTATTGGTGATCTGCCTTGGATTTAAAATGATTGTTTTTTTCTGATTAATGTAATTCTGTTTGGTGTTTCTTTGAATACAGAACCAACAGCTGACCACAGCCTTATGTCCCACCCTGGTCTGTCAGTGAAAGTCCCAGCTGGTGACAGCTGTGAACGTCTGTGTAACTACAGTAAAGTGATGATTTGAGAGTTTAGATTAAAAAGGAAGAAGTCAAATGTCAAATATCTGTAAGAGATGTGCTGCCATTTCAGTGACACAGATACCACCATTCTGTAAAATATGCAACAAGCTGCTTCTAGTTGCCATTTTTTAATTCTCCCAAACTTTTTAATAGGATGTGTGATGGAAGGACTAGTAATAATGGATATAAATTAGAAGAGGGTAGATTCTGACTAGATATAAGAAAGAAGTTCTGGACGGTGAAGGTAGTGAAACACTGGAACTGGTTGCCCTGAGAGGTTGTTGATGCCCTCTCTCTGAAGGTGTTGAAGGACAGGCTGGACAAGGCACTGAGCAACCTGATCTAGTGGGAGGTGTCTCGGCCTATGGCAGGGGGGTTGGAACTAGATGGCCTTTAAGGTCGCTTCCAATCCAAACTATTCTATAATTCTATTCTATTCCATGAATCTTTTTGCTTGATACTGACTTTGACTTATGCTGCGATCAGAAATCCCATTGACCACTGGATGACAATCCAAACTTTTCACCATAAATATTTCCAGCCCATGGTTTCTCAAGTAGCAACATTTCTACTATGTCTAGGGGACTGTAGTTGATTTTTGTGCTCTCTCTCCTTCTTCTGCCTTGTGCTGGACATGGCAATGCAGAGATTATTTGAGTTCTTGGGTCCAATCCCTTGCAATTCCTGATGGCTGCTTCACAGACCCTGGGGCAGAAGAGATCATGTAACATTTGCTTCCTACACCAAATACATCAAAACCATTTAGTGATAGTGTTTATCCTGCATACTGATTTTAGCTTGTAATATCAAAAGCCCAAAAGCTATTCAATGTCCACCAGGAAGAGAGGAGGAGATAAAGCAAATAAGTCTCTGGTATTTTAGGTCCCTGAATATCGGAAGCATTCTTGAGAAAAAAAAAATTATATATTAAGAAAAGCAGCCATCAAAAGCCTGGAACATAATCAATATAGTAATCAATTGGCTTCAATGTATTTTCAGCCATTCTAGTTTAAGTCTGGATCAGTCCTAAGAAATTCAATTCCCAATTCAAGGCCCAGCAACACCTTTATCACAGCCTAAAAGTCAACTCCAAAGAATCAAAGCTCCTGCAATTGCGGCAACCTAAGCTCACTAATATTCAACTTCTTTCTTAGCTTCCCTAGGGACTGGTAGCTTTTAGTCCCCAGTTCCCAGACTGGGATGATAATGGCAAGCTACAGGATCTGGACTTTAATGTGCTCAAGTCACTTGAATTGTTCATGCATCCTAGCTCCACTGAAAGTCATCAGGTAGGATAAGAAAGGTATGGAAGTACTAAAAACATGTATTTTTGACAGTCATACCAACAGGCATGCTACATCAACATCATGAGTGCAAATTAGGGGGCTGTTGAAGATGTATCTGACCCTACAGTGGGGGGCATAAGAGCATCCAAGTAGTGTTGAATGGCAAAGGGCAGCTGAATATTCCACACCTACCCTGAATTAGAAGTGCTGGCAGAAGTAAGATAGAAGGCATAAAATTGCCAGGGAGGTGGTAGATTCACTGAAGTATGGAAAAAAATGTCTCTTTTAAACTAGATTCAAGAAAGCACTCTGTGTTTTCCACTAGACAGGTTTTAAAGAGAGTGGGACATCAAACAAAAGCCAAGCCAAATATTGAGAGGAATGTAACCAGTGAAACAACGGGAAAGTTATTTAACAACATACACAACCCTGGAACAGCCATGCTGTAATTTAAGCATGCACACCAAATGTATTTTGGGCTGCTGGTGCCAGAGCACTCAGCTAGCTCAGCTACAGCACGTTTACATATCCCTTTCAACAACAGCCTGTGAGACAATCACTGTGAGGGGACATACAACACTTATTTATTTCAAACAGCTGCTCATGCAGAACAGCTTGGACTTTGCGATCCTAACCAGATGCTCTTCAGCTATCCCACACGCAAGGTGCAGCTCCTTGTGCATTCTTGGTACAGCATGTCCTGCATTCTGATAGCTCTGCACCGAGCACTGCTGACTGCTAGTCACTCTGTTAAAGATTTCATCTGTCTCCTGGACATCACTCCTCACAAGTCAACAAGCTCAGGACCATTTCATAGAATCATAGAATGGTTTGAGTTGGAAGGGACCTTAAAGATCATCTGGTTCCACCTGCCCACCAAGGCCAGGAACACCTCCCACTAGGTTTACTCACAGACCCATCTAACCTGGCCTTGAGCACTTCCAGGGATAGGGCATTCACAGCTTCTCTGGGAAACCTGTTCCAGTGTCTCACCACCCTCACAGTAAAGAATTTTTTCTCCGTATCTAATCTAAATCTCCCCTCTTTGAGTTTAAAAGCATTACCCTTCATGCTATACACTCCTTCCTCACCTTTCCTACAGGCTCCCTTTAAGTTCAGGAATGCTACTATAAGGTCTCCCCAGAATCTTCTCCTCTCCAGACTGAACAATTCTGACTCTCTGAGCCTGTGTTAATGTAAGAGGTACTCTCATCATCTTTGTGGCCCTCTTCTGGAGCCATTCCAATGGGCCCATATCCTACTTATATTGGAATCTTCAAAGCTGGAAGTGGTCCTCCAGCTGGGAGGGGCACAAGAACAGAGAGGCAGAATCACCTCCCTCAACCTGCTAGCCACAGCTCATATGTCACCCAGGATGTGGTTGGCTTCCTGCCATAGCACAAGAAAAAGGATGCCCGTGCCTCCTGGTAAAATGAATCTGTTGCCAATTTACACTTCTGCAGTACATGTATTTTCTTTCCCTTTGACCCAGATCTTCCTGACTGCACCACATTCTCCTCTGAACTGAAATCTCCTTGGTGCAGGTGACAAGAAGTACCACAAATTTAGTTAAGCCTGATTCACTCTTGCTTGGAACTTCGGGGTTGGTTTAGCTCAACACATGCCTGTACTGATGTACATTGAACTCAGGGATGCCTCTGAAGGCTGAAATAACAGATGAAGAAATTTGGGGAATCAGTCCAACCGAAAAGCTTGGCTCTTCTGTCATTATGCTAATGTGATTTGTGTGAAGAATTTAAAAGCAGACTGTGTTTCCTCTTGGTTTGTTTCCTTGGCAGCACTAGAAGTTTGAATATATTTTTGAAGCATACACAAGCAGAAGATTGCTGACAACAAATGGTCTAATTTTCCTGTCTTTTCCCCCATATCTAGGAAGAAATCAACTTAGGTATTTTCACTCTAGTTTCTCATAGTAGAATCAGGGAAGTCTATGTCATAAGCTCAGTGCCATCCCCAGAACAGAGTGTGCCGGACAGGCATTCTGCTTCCTTGCAGTGAGCAGAGGAGCACCACAGCTCTGCCAAGTTTCCACCACTTTTTCTTCCTTTACCAATGAGGACTTCTCTGCACTCAACACCTGCAGTTTTCTGGCTCCCACAAACATATCTTTTACATGAGTTACTCTTTCTTTTT
The DNA here is from genome assembly GCA_013400935.1 of Turnix velox. Lineage (NCBI taxonomy): Eukaryota > Metazoa > Chordata > Aves > Charadriiformes > Turnicidae > Turnix > Turnix velox. The sequence goes on along the minus strand of VZTY01012544.1, from coordinate 45,070 downwards.
TAAGTAAGTAAATTATTTAGGATTTTTGAAGAACTTTTTTTTTATCTTGGAGAAATGTTTCTACTATAGCCATCAAAATAGCTCTCCTAAGTACTTTGCTGAAAAAGTCAGACATTTAGGTGAAGGTAAGACATTTTTACATACCCATCACCATTGTGTCTCAGCTGTGAGGAGGATAATCAGATTTCTGATAGAATTTTCACTTGCATTTACAATTTTTCCATATTATGTTCATATTTCAGACTAGCAGGGTCATGAGATGAAATACAATGTACGAGCACATTGACATGTGTGGAAGAGAGAAGAAGAGGGAGAAAAGCTTCAGAAACTTCAAATAAAAAGAGGCTTTTAAAGTTCCATCTTCACCCAACCTGTATTGCTCTGACAGATTACTAGAAATCTGTTTTTCTGTTCTGCAGCAATTTTTGTTTTCTTTTGTTTTGACAGCTAATACATCTACTTGCCAACACATTATCAAATCAACTGGTGTTTTTGAAGTCAAAAATTAAAGGTTTCCCTATTATTCCATTGATTTCATTATATTGGATTAAGAAGACCATATGGTTGGCTACTAAAGTCATGAGCTCAGTACATGAGCAATGATTAATGCTGTTGCATGCTGTATCTGATAGGGAGATCTATCTCTGAAAAGACAAACATGGACTAATCTTTATTTATATTCTCTGAGCCAGGAGCAAGGCCTTCTCCCAGAGAAATTGTGAATCTTACTTTGGGATGCCATTAAAGCATGTGCAAGCTGGAGTAACTGTATAATCCTAGAAGTTAGATTGGAATTAATTCTGTTGAAGCAGAAGGAGAGTAGTGGGAATCCTGGACCAGAGTTTTGCCAGATCAGCACACACCTTAGCAGGGAAATACGTTTGTTCAGCATTTTGACTCTTGCTCTGCACTCCTGCCCAGTTGGCTTTATTTAAAAAGGAAGAGGAAAAAGTAATGCACTCTAAGTGTCCTGAAGAGGTGTGAGGAGCCAGCTTGTCCCAGAAGATTGATTTCAGACACTGAGTTCAAAAAGCCATGTTTGGACTTGCCTGAGGCCCTATTAGACTTGTCTGTACCTCAAGATTGGCCTCTGCCATAGACACCGTGGCATTTTAATTGTTTCAGAGTCAGCTTGCTAGGGCCACAAGTAGGTACATGCTACTCTGCCATCATTTGTCATTTACTGGGTCACAATCAGCAGCCTTTGCACAAGATCCACAAATCCCATTCTCCTTTCCTGGCTCTCCCAAAAACCCTCTCCAAAACTGAATCGGAGCTCCACAGTTTAAGCTTGCACCTCATTTTCTATTTTTCTTAACATATTTTTGGGAGGTCTGCAGGCTTTCAACTCAGTGCATTCATGGGAAATGAGTTGATCGTGAAATGTACCCTAAAGGCAAAGAAGTCCAAAAGATTGCTGGGATGCCTTAGGAGTGTGGGTGAACATTGTCATGGGTAGTCCAGAGAGGCTATGGAGTCTCTGTCTTAACAGAACTTCCTAGGTGATCACCTTATCTGAGGCAGAGCAGAGGCCTGGAAATATCCCTTCAAAAGGCAGATTGTGGAACTACAGAAGACCAGCTGCTGCAGAAGATTTTACAGATTTTCTGCTGTGGCAAGATAAGCTAATGCTGATCTAAGCAAAATCTCTCTGATTATATCTGTTCAGGTGCCATTTAGTGTCCCATTGGATGGCAGTGAATCAGTCATGGCTATTAAGGATAAATCAAATGTTTTCTTTGTGTCCTTCCTTTGCCCAAACATGTTTGGATAACAAATTAAGAGGAAGTGAGATTGTCTCAGGACACTGGACAAACAAATTCACATTGGACCATGGCATCAAATTTTTGTAGAAGTTCTAACAAAACTGAGATACTTGGAGGAGAGAGACAAACAAGACAGTCAAGAACAGGGGCAAACTCCTTACTACAAGAGTCTTTGGGCTTGGTAAATTCAGTACAACTTAACAACAAAGACAGCAATCTGAGAACAAATTGCATGTAGCCTGTGAATTCCACCTCAGGGAAGAAATCTAAGGCCATGAAGGGTTATTTAATTCCATTGAATAACAAAACTGAAGGCTGGAAACCAAATGCAGAGGAATCCAAAGAAAGGAAGCAAGACCTGAGGGGAAAGGCAGCAGCCACAGAGAGTGGAACATGGATGGAAGAGAAAGTCATCTGTCCATCAACTCGATACAAGTTCTGCTGCTAAAAATGCATCTTGGGCAGGTGACATCTGTGACATTGCCTCCTCACTGCCTCTCCCTGCAGAGACCAGCTTCCCACTTCCACTGGAGACAATCATCAAACACCCACCTGAATGGCCCACAGTGAGGAGGTGAAGTTCTCTCTGAAGGAGGGCTTACACTCATCAATGAGGTGGGTCACAAAGACACTGGCTAGTAGCCCCACACATAGGCAGTGTCCTGTTGCAGCCCAGCTCTCACTAAGGTCCTGCTACCTGACCTCCAGGTTTGACCTGAACTCCAAACTCTGGCTTCAGTCTGCCCCTGTGGTACCACTGTGCCATGAAAATGCAGCCTTCCTCGCCACACTCCTGGGCATTTGTTCAGAAGCAAACTTGAAGTCACAACAGCCTTGCCCATACAGCAAAAACCTCTGTCATTAACAGATTTGGATTTATACTTACAGTAAATAGCTAACTTACTGACTGGGCTGCATGAACTGGATATTTTAGTAGGTCCTGTAGGAACCTTGGGCAGTGTGGGTGCTTTTGAATGTACAAACATTCATTAATTAGGAATGTTTCTGTACTGTGTTTTTACACATGGATCTACTCTCATATACATCTGGCAATTAGTTTACTCCAAGAATGTGAAGTAATTTTTGGCATCTAAATGAGAGGCATGTGTGTCTGATTTTTAACTCTTTGCTATCACTGGGGATGCTATATGAGTGAGCCTCTAAAAGGCAAGAAATGGTTCCACCTTCGCTGTAGTTCTGGAACCTCTGGTAGTGAGTCATTACTTGTTAGTATGAAATACTTCATTGTAATGAATTTCAGAACTGAACAAATCATTTTAATGGAAGTCTTTTTTCTATTATAAAGTAGACAGGACAGGATTGTGGAAAATCCACAGAGAGGTTTGACTGTTATCTTACTAATGATATACCAGTTACATTCATTTGCATTATCTTTGTCATATTCTCAGTAAAAGAAATTTTTATTTCTTCAGCCTTTGTTTCCATCAAGTTTGTCTAGAGGACCAATATCTAAGTGTCATCTCAAAATGCTTTATTATAGTTTTATGTGTTGAAATCAAAAAAAGCTTTATGAGAAGATATATGCTTGACATGAAGTTGGATCAGAATTTATTAGTGTAAATCCCATTATGGGACTCATCCAGCATGGGTAGATTTTCCATCGCAGAGAAGGATAATGTTTAACCAGATAATGTGCACAGGAATTTTCTGGCAGCAGCAGGAGTATCACAAATCTGTGCATGTTTAGAATCTCATATGTCCATGTATTCAAACAGGCAGATGGATAATTTTCCTATGTGTGAGGAGATTACAGAAAAACAGTTGAAATGCTGGTGAGCAGGTGGTTTGGATGTTAATTTTATGCTCCCCTCACAGACTTTAAAACAATGCTGCAAAGAAAATCTGAGCATGTTGTGTTTTCAGTGAAGCATACATAAAGAGGCTTATATTTTTGCTATATTTCATATTAGGCACAAGATAAAACCTGTGATCTTATTCAGAAGTATGAGCTTTTGGAGTAAGAGATGTTTCTATTCCTGATGCTCACTAGTTTGTCATGTCCTGTGAGTGACTAAGTATGGTATTTTCCTTGTTTAATTCACTTAGCAGTGTTGTCACCAAATACCTGACTATAATGTAAAACAGAAATATTAAAAAAGGAAAATAGCTCTCCTTTTCAGCACAAGACCAGAGATCAGAGGTCTTTTCTGTCCCTGACTGTCTTCTTTACCTTCTTTACCTTCACTCTTGGGATAGATGCTGGATCGAATCTAGCACACAGGTGAGAATTTAGATCTCCAAATTCTTAAACCTGCCCAAAGAAATACAGGGGAAGAGACAAAAAGGAGAGGAGACAAATACATTTAGTTTCTGACAACCACCCCCAACTATCTTTTTCCTGTTTCATCATTCTCAAAAAGCATGGTCATGACATCCCAATAGGCTGCTATTTGGTACCCTCTTTAAACATAGATGCATAATCAAGTGCCACACTGTAGAAGGTTATGCCCTCCCAGTGTTTTGTATGGCTTGCATCCCTTGCTTTCTTTTCCTTTTTTTATTTTCTTACATGCTCCATTACTGACTTCTGGTCACATCAGAAAAGCATGCTGCTGCCCAATGTGGTTTCATCTCTGCTGTGACTTAGTGGCAGCTGGAAGCATCTTCAACATCTGATATGATCATACAGGACTTCACTTTCAAATGGGAACAGATGATAAAGGGTAAAACCCAGTAACCTTCACCTCTGCTAATGGTAAGGTTTGGCTTGACATTATTACAAGACTCCTATTCCAAAGCTCTAAAAGTGATGCTGAGCACTTACTATTACAGTCTGATGTTTTCAGAGGTTAATATTCTGTAGCTGCACCCTGTCTGGGTGTCATCATTACCTCCACAGACTTCACACTGGGGCTTTTTCTCAGGCTGAGTGGAGCAGAAAGAGCACTTACATTGGTAGAGATGTGTCACAATAATGTACTCACAAGTTAGAGGAAGAGATCACAGCCATAAAACCTGAAGTTGGAAACTGTTAAGCATAAAGAGGCTTATAGCTTCATATACTGCAAGCTCTTCTTGTCTGATGGTTTTTATAAATCACTGGAAATGAAAGCTTTCCCTGATGCATAGAAAATGCACTGTGACTTATGATCTCTGTCTTCATCTTCTTGGAAGTGACAATGGGCTCCTCTAGCAGCACAGCAAAAGGGATGTCCTAGTGCCAGACCTGGGGGAGTCTGGGAGCAGATGACAACATCCTGCACACACTGTGGTGCTGCACCAAGCACATCATCTACCCAGCTGTCCAGAGAGCAGCGGGGTCCCACAAGGGCTAACAGCCCACAGTGGGATCCCTGCCAATTCAGCACTATGATTTATCCATCGTTGAAAGTCCTCCATTTTCCCCATGTGTGTACCACCAGCAGAATGGGTAACTAAGAAAGAAAAGTTGGTACATGCAGAAAATGAAGTTTCAGAAAAGTGTGTCCCTAATCCATGAGCATGAGAAGAAGCTCCATGAATACAAGTCAGTGCTTTATGCTTTGTTTTGCTAACCAAGAAAATGAAAAAAAATTATATTTTAATTCACTTTTGAGCCCTTCTAAAAGGAAATTTCTGTTGTTCATTGAATAGTTACAACATATTTGAAAACAATCGCACCTATGTGCTAAGAGGGACCACGCTACCCTTATACTAGCTGCGATTCACACAAATACATTTAGAACCCTCCCCCCTAAAAGCTGCGAAGTTCATGCTGTAAGTATTTATGGTTGTGAACAGTTTCGTGGACTTCTACAGGGCTAGATTTGATAACAAGGCACAACAGGTAACAGGTGCTTGCAGAACTGAGAACATTTTCATGGCTCTGCCTTTCTAAAGAAAACTTCATGATATTATAAACCTCACTCCTTTTTCAAAAAAATAAGGAAAAAAAGTAGTTTAGAGGAGCTGAAAACTGTTTTGCTAAAGACAGCCAAAGAATAGAGATTTTTAGATAGTTTTGGATAAGTTTTTCCAGAAAGATTGTTCTGGTATTCTTACCGAAACCACTAGCAAAATCAGGAAAAGTCTCTTTGCTTCAGAAAAGCAGAAAAATCCCTTGTTTAGTAGCTTGTTGAGTTTACAACTCTTTTAGCAATACTGCTCTTGTAGCTCTTGGACTAAATCTGGCATCATCTGGGGGTTTCATCCTAACTTACAATACAAAGTTAAAGTTCATTGCTGGGATGTAAGCAAGCAGGAACAGAGCTGGGAGACCAAAACCTGGCCTATGGAAGTATGCAGTCATGATTAGCTCTTCAAGGAACCATTCAGCAATTGTCAGATAAATTCCCACACTAGCTAAACATGTTCTGTCAGTGCTATTTGTTGGGTTAACTTTCACTTCTGTCTCAATTACAGTCCTGTCAGTGGAGTCACTGAAGTAGTTAATTTGCCCTCTTTTATTTATTCTTCAGGCTTTTCCCTCCACTTTGCATTTAGTTTTTCTAACCCACTCTTTTTTTTGTTGCTTACCCTCTGGCATACATTTGTGACTCAGGAAATAACAGACCCGTTGTTAAGAGAAGAATTTGCCTGTCACCCACAAGTGCTGTATGAAGTATGTTTATACAGCATTTTGGGATTTACACAGTGGTTTGGGAAATGTGTAGGCATTCAAAAGATTGTTTTTATGGCCGCATATATCGTGCCATGCAAGCATTAGGTGCAAGCCATTTGTAACTGATGAAACTTAATTTCTGTTATTCTTAACTGTAAATGCCATTACACAGAACCTCAGCTGGTGATGGATACTGGCATATAGCTCTGGCTCTGCTGATGCCAGGAGCAGTAATCATTTGCTTGAGAGAAGAGGCTGAAAGCCTCACCAGTGGGTGACAACAGGCATACAGTCTATGGCTAGCTGTCCCCACAACCTGTTTCCATCTTCAGGTGGCAGCTCAATCCTGAGCACAGCATGGCCATGGCCTGCTGCAGGCATGGGGCTGAAGAGCAGGCAGAGCACTTCACCCATGCATAAGCCTGGGCTGGCTACTCCTGGGGCTCCTGCAAAGAACACAGACCCCAGTTTCCTTCTTCTCTTGTTTTTCCCTCTGCCTGTTTCCCTGAGAGAGACCTTGGATAGGCAAGCACAGGATGCACAGTGAGTTCTTTGTAGTTCCTAAGTGGCATGGCCAGTGTCTCTGGTCACCAAGAAAGGCCTGGTGGGTCAAACCGTTAATTTGCTGACACCGAATTCTTCCCACTACTATGCTGTAAACCAAACAGTGAATGCTCATTCTTTCAGGGGTACCAGTAGTCACTAAAGGGTTCTTGTGGGGATGGAAAAGGCAGGACTGCTCTCCTGCTAGCATTCCAGAAAGACAGGAGCACCTGGTCTCCTTAAAGAGCACTGTCAGCATCCAAGTCATCTTGTTCAAATATACTTCATTTCTGCTGTGTGGTGACAGAGATGTAATCAACTTGCTAATTGAAAAATTATTTACTGCTGCTTAATTCTGCCTCTCTTTTCCTTCTAATGTACAGCACACCAAGGAAATATGGTGTATAAGGACAAAGGTAAGTCTTAGAAAGACTTTTATAGAAAGGCATACTGCTGGTACCTTAAACCTGGCTTGTTCTTTACAGACTACATCTCAAAATAGTCAGGGCAGTTAGGAATAAAGGCACTAGCTGATTTTCTTTAACTTTTTTCCCCAATATAAGCAGTTCCTGAACCATTCTTGATTAAAAAAATTCCCAAATTTTGCATCTTACCTATATGTATGGAAAGCATAAAAGCAGTTCATTTTTTACTGACATCCTACTTTTCCTGTAACCAGCTGTGAGGAAAAAAAAAAAAACTACCTGGAAAGATACAAGACTGATGCCATTTGGAATGAGGTACATTACCTTTTTCTTGACTGTGACTCAGACATTAGGTCTGCAGAAAAAAATCTTTATTCTATTTTTTCCTTCGGTGACTAGAAAGAAGTCACTGAAAATGGACATAGAGTAGAAACAGAAACTTTTCTTCAACTGATGAAAGGAGAAACTAATGAGTTAAGAAAAATGCAAAAGGATCCTTGATACTGTATTTTCCATAGTACACTGCTGCAGGAATTAAATTGAATCCTAGCAGATGGGGAAAGGAAAAACTTTCTGCTGCTAACATTAAGGTGATCCTGTTCTGTAGAACTATAAAAGTAAGAACCCTTTTCATTTTGCTCTGTTTGTTTTGCCTGCACTTTCCAGGGTCAGTCCCGAAGCATCTGCACATGCTTGATCATAGATAAATTAAAAAAGCTAGGGAATACACTTCTCCCGCTCTTCTTTGTCTCCATTTGGTAAGTGTCCACTGCAGCAGGAAGGCATACTTTCATATGACTAGGATCAACTCTTAGTATTTTAACAATAAATTAAAATGTCCTGCTAGGCTGGTATTCACACATCTCTGTTCAACAAAATACTTTTATGCCTGTTTAAATCCATCAGTGAAGCACAAGTTTAATGACATCCACGTGCTTGGTTATGTGGATTAGTGCCATTAGCTTAAATGATCCTAAAAAGCATATTGAGAATTAGATACACACTAAAGGATGTCCTGAAGAAGACTGGCTTGCCAAGGGACTCAGGAGCCAGGATGTAGGGGAGCACCCACTTGCCAGATAGTTAGTAGTCTTCTCTCAGCAGCAATGGTTTAGTGTTGTGTCTGTTAGCATGGAAGGGCTAGTGGTACATCCCAGGTAGCAAAAGGATGTGCAGGGTGGAGTGGAAGAGCACTGTTTCTGAGACCTGTATTTGGTGACTGGAAGGTTGAGGGGAGACTCTTATTTGAAAAGGCAAAGGCATTCCTGGTCTCCTCCTGATGTCTTTCCCAAGAACCTTTGCGACAAATCTGTCCAGCTCAAATGCAGGGTGAGAAGTATTTCAGGATATCAAAATACATTCTCTCAAGAAGTGTGATTTTGTTCTTGTACTTGGAGGCAGTTAGGAAACAACTCTCATATAGGTACTGTAACAGACCCTGAGGACTCCATCCAGTCCATCACCAGCCATGCAATGGCACTGCCTGTTCCTGGGGAAGAGCAGCTGCTCTCCTGCAACACTGATGGACATCTCCATAGAAACAATGGTGTTTTGCTCTTTTTCATTAGCTGTGAGCATGGCCCAAGGGGAACTGAATAAATGCACAGGACATGCAAGACAGGAAGGGAAAGGAGTTTTGGTTCAAAAATAACCTTAACTTTACCACATTTTTAATTTTAAAAAAGAAGGGTGGAAAATGGAGAGATGAGGGGAAATTGCCCACTGATTACAAATACAAATGGAGAGTCCAAAGAAAACAGACTTTACAAAAGGGTTATGAGGAGGTTACCATAAAGTTTCTCTTCACCTTTTGACCTATCTTATGAGTCACTCTGAGTTAAGTCTGGGTAGCGAACTGTCATATGGGAAACCAAGAAAATGCAGCTCTTCTAAATAAATAAGGTATCTACCCAGGGGGAATTACAGAAATATGACGTTTCCCTCTATCCTTTGGCTTTGTGTGTCTGGGCATTGCTTTAGGACCCTAAAGTTCTAGAAAAAGTCTAGCCTTGAGATAGGTAGGGACCTGGTAAGTAAAAAGAATTGAAGAAATACAGTATCACAAGAACTCTCCCTCTGCCCTTTGCCATATCCAGGAAAAGTTAATTGCCCATATAGTAATCTCCTTTCTCAGTGGAGTTTCTAACAGGCCATTTGAAATCACTGACCATCTTCTTTTGATGTCTTCAGTAGATTGCATCCTATGTTCTGCTGCCAATGCTTGTTGATGGCACTAATTGTCACTGGGAAAACCTCTGAGCTAATGATATTCTGTGCCTGCATTTGAATTTATAAAAATCAGGCATGGAGCAGTGGAAGGCCTGGCAGAGCAGAGATGCTTTGGCTGCTTTCCAGGTAAGTTTTACAGACAACTACTCTGCTGGCAAATTTGAGCTAATTTTCACTTACTGGGGGGTACATCTGCATAACATCATTGTGACAAAGCTGCCTGTAGCTGTGATTACTGTTGAATAACACTAATGAACTTATAGTCCATTCAGTATAAAGGCATGTTAAAATGTCTTGAGCTGGTGCTGACATGCTGTCCTGGTTTGAGGTAAAATAGGGTAAATTTTCTAGTTTGTAACTTCACTTTTCAGCTAGGCCTCTTCTGTCTGACTAAACTCTGAAATTAACTGCACATTGCTCAGACACTGTTCGCTCCCAGACTGATAAGACCAGGGAATGGCATGCAAGAAGCTCTTATTTTCATTATTCACTATGGTGATCAAGGTCAGAAAGTTTGTCATCCACCCTACCGGGGGGCTGGAAATGGAAAGACATAGAGAAGTCCCACCTGCAAGGAGGGGCGAACAGGGCAGGTGACCCAAAATTGACCAACAGGAGTATTCCATCCCATGTGCACCATGCTCAGTAAAAAAGCTGAGGGATCGAAGGGTCAGGCCCTTCTCTTTGCCCTTTTCTTTTTTTTGGTCCCTTCTCCTTTGACCCAGATCCGAGCACTCCTGAATCCAGATCCGGCATTCAGCTCCTGACTGAACTGGCCCCAGCCTGGGACTCTCCCTGCATCTGCTGGGGACGTGATCATCATCCCAGGAGCTTGATACGTTTTTGTAAATATTGTATACCTTTTTATCTTTTCCTTTTAATTTTATCTATTATTTCATTATCTATAAAAGTAGTTTGGAATTCTTCTAAACTCACAAATCTCCTCATTCCTTCCTCTCCTCTCTTCTGAGAGAGGAGGGGGGACCATCTGTTACTGGGGGGGGTCCTTTTGGGCCTAAACCAGGACACATGCACTCGACTAGGGTTTTATCTGATCTATTAGACCTCCTTGATATGATTGGATTGCCTCTTTTGGTGCTGAGGAACCTCCTGCCAAAGGATTGGATCCCTGTCTGTCTCTGAAAAAGACTGAGGCTAACTAAGAGCCTTAGTACTTGAGCGACTGACATTAAACTTGCTCCAGGAGGGGCAGGAGGGGAATGCACACAGCCAAGTGCTCCAAAGCCAAACAATGAGGAAATGGTGAGGTTTCCTATTTTTGGAACATCACTTCTTTACAAGAGACTGGTGTTAATGAACCCAGACAAAAGAACCAGCTAGTAAATGCAAGCAGATGGTGTTACACATGCTCTCAGTAACTTCTCTGCCACAGCAGTACCTGATAGCTGAGAAGTGGTGACAAGCAAGGATAGAAAACGATCCAGTTTTATTTTTAGTGCTGCTTTCTTTCATACAATGAGTTGTCTGACACTATCATTTGACAGATTTTGGTGCAATGAATTTTGTTTGCATTGGAAGAGGTACTTATGCATTTCCTCACATTAAAATTGGTATTCAATACCACCAAAGGTGCATTTTTGCTGTTTTGAGGGGAGAGAAACAAGCTAGAGGATCCTTCCCACATCTATGGGGCTGGTTCCAACACTGGTGTGAGGCTGTCTCCACCACCATCTGTTTTGTTTCTTGCACTGAATTGACGGAGCATCGTGGTTGCTATGTGAAAGTTAAAAAGAACCCAACAAAAACACCACAAACCCAAAAAAGACAGATCTTGTTTTGCTGTCAGCAACCTGACAGATAGCAGGTGAGGCTCCATTTCCCCCACAGGCTATTGAAGAGTAACTTGATCATGGCACATGAGATAAATGAAGATGACGCAGTCATGCTGAGACTGGAAACATGCCTCCAGGAGTGACAAAAAAGTGTGTATATGCTTGCTAAAAAATTGTAAGGGTCTTACTGTTGTCTTGAGATGCAGCTTTCTACTTCAAAAGGCTGCGGAGAGCAAGTGTGAACATGCTGAGATCTTGCTGTCCCAGCTGTTGATTGTGGTGGAAAATCAGGACCTTTTCCTAGAGACAATTATTTGTGTACTGCAGATAAAATATCTCTGTTTTGGAAAGATCTAAGTGTTTAAATTTTTTTTTTTGCACTAATAAAGCTGAAAATACAACTCCACTAGAAAATTTTAATTAAAAAATACAAAACACAAGAGAGCAAATAATGTTTTCCCAAGGGATTGCTGTCCTTAGCAGGACCCAAAGAAGTGGGATCCTGTCTGCTCCAAGTTCCTGCCTGCTCTGACTGAGGTAGGAGAATATGTGATAATTTTCAGGTTCTTCTGGGTTTACAGATTTTCTGCAGAAAAATTCCCACTTGGATTCAAGACAAAGTTGGTCAATGCTGACATGCTTCTGCAAAGCATTTAGTTTTCAACAAAACCACATTTTTTTACTAAAAAAGGGTTTTTTTGAAAAGCATTTCCTTGGGTCAGGAGCTTTTGTACTGTATCCAGACATCCACGGTGCAAAATGCTTTTTAAGTATGCAAATATTCTGCATTTTCCAGCCAAATATCTGAAAAAAAGTGGTTAAAACTTGCAAAATATAAAGAAGATCCATCCCCTGAAGCCAAATAAACTTACAGTGAAGAGCTAATTTGAATATTTTAATGTGAGTTTTTATTTCATATCCAGATAGTAGTTTGGTGATGAAAGTGTTTTCCATCGATGTAGTGCTTGCAAAAGTGTTTTTGACAGGATAGCTCTTGAGGCATTGAGAGAAAGATAAATGGTATGGAGACAGGAGCTGTGACTATTCTGCTTTGTGAAAGCATTTTGGCTGTCTCACAGTTTGGAACAAAGACAGCTACAGGGTCCCTCTTTTCCTGTCCCACATTTCTTGCCGAGTCAGATAACAGTACTGACTTCAACAGATTTTTGAGAAAAGTGGACACACTATAAAGAGGAGTAGCACAGCCTGTGCAAATCTCCTAGAAGTCCTCACCTTTCAATTCATTTTATCCCAGATGTGACAATCCTGTTACCAGCATGCTACAGGCATTTTCAGTGATGTTGTACAGGTGCATCAGACTTTTCCTGCTGCAGAGGAACCCCTCATCTTCCTGGAAAACGTTATATGATCATCAGGATACACAAGAAGTCTATACATTTCCTCAGACCCTCGTATTGGAAGGACTACCCATGCACTGGGATCCCTTCAGGCAAGTGTTCAAAGCTGCTTTTGGATGCATGAGAACAACAGATATCTTCAAGTGAGGATCAGAACTTTTTCTTCCTGAATACATGGGATTAGCTGAATATGTTGAAAAAGAAAAACCAGTTCAGATATGGTTTTGAGGTTGCTGCTCTTGATGTTGAAGGAGCTTGACTACATGCATATACTGATAGACTAGGAAGGTTCAGAATTGAGACTTGGACACATCTGACCATATAGTGAGTGTTGATACTTCATCTCCATGCATGTTATCCTTGATCCATAAGTGGAAAGTGGAGAGAGTGGCCTAAACCAGCTGTCTTCAGCAGGGCAGATGAGCAGGACTACAAAGGCAGCTGAGAGACCGGGGGTAGCTCCAGTTCAGGTTCTGCAGTAGGTCCCTCAATGGTAGAAACAGGGAAAGGCAGAAAGGTGGGCTGCCTGCTGCACTTTGCCAGTGACACCTGGGCACTGGAGTAGGGTGAGGTAGTGACTGGGGGTCCCCCTCAAAGCTGTTGCTTCCACGTGATTGTCTCTGCACTCACTGCAAGGGGTGGCAAACCACGGTAGTACTGCCGGATGATAGAGGTGCAAAACAACTGTGCTACCCAGAAGTAGGGTCTCCCATGCTCCTGTTCCCCATTCTCACCCTCCTCCCCTTCCACTTTCTGCCTGAAAATCCAACAGCTAGGTCATTCAGGGTCTGGACCCTCTACTAAGAACATGTGAAACAGTCTTCAGCTGGATCTGGCAGAGCTGACGCCAGGCTTGGAATGATGCATTTCTTTCTCTTTGCCAGGATTCAATTTACAACAGCAAAGGGCTGTGATTGCCTGGATATTCCTGTTGTAAGAACTCATTAGGCATTGCTTTCTGCACCAGAAGAAGATGCTTGTCAGTGTTGCTTCCAGACAAAGATAGAGATACAGGCAGCTTCTCTGATCAGCTCATTTGGAAAGCCAGGAAGATCAACTGCAAAGGAATAAGCTCCCATGTGTACTCTCCATCTACCTGAAGACAAAAACAGTGTGAAGTCCCCCAGCATGCTCCTCTGCCACTACAGAACTCTCACAGGCAGGGTAGGAGATGGACTTTGTCAAGAGAAGAACTGCTCCCTCCCTTGTGGTCTCAGGATATGGGGTCACCCACACTTGACCAAGGTGCCTACATGCATGCGTGGGATGAAGCTGTAGCCTCCAGAATTCTTGCAATTTGGGGAATCTCAAACATCTGTTACAGAACTAAAAATTAGTACTTCCTAGTTCTACTATTTTTATGGCCCTGTTTTCAGTTTGTTTTGGTGAATTTCAGGAAAATCACAGCACCTGCCTTACATTAACCACATATGATCTATAGACAGACCTTAATCTTAGGATTCATGCTTTCTATATTGGAGATGAAGATTCCTCTCTAGTCCAACTCTGAAGATACGGAGAAAGCAGAACACTTTTATCATGAACTTTATTGTAGTAAAAGCCTTTTCACCACAGGAAAGTCCCCTGCTAGCTATCTGTGCTCTTCAGCACACACATTGCAATTCCATGTAGCAGGAGCTTTCCTCTAGAATGAAATTAGGCAACGGTGTAATTAGTTTTATGCACCACATGTGTGCTGTCTTTCATTTCGAGGATTTCATTGTGCCTTGCAAATGTCAATTGCTTAAGGCACGTAGCTCAAGTAAGTATAATTTATAGGCTTTCATTATATTTATTACCAAGATCACTTAAGTGGAACCCAGGTGTTCTGGGGTAGAAACCTTTGCCCCTCAGCAGCCAGCACTCCTTGCCCTTCAGGGAGAGAAAATCCTCATCAAAGTGATTTCCAGGGAATAATTTCTTCAGCCTATGACTAGGTTTTCTAGACTTGCTCAGTTTTGAGCGGTGGTCCTTTCCATTTTTGCAGCTGGGCATGCCTCTGAATTTGGGGTGCACAGATCCCCAAACTGACAATCCTGATAAGAGTTCTTCTGAAATCACTTTAAGACTCGCTTTCTAGAAAGGGGTACTGCCTGTTCACAGAGGGTGCCTATTTAGGAAGTATTTGAAATCTCAGAGGCCATAGGAGTCTTCCTAGCCAGCATCCAGCCCTTTGGGGAAAAGTGTCCTGGATTTGCCTCATAGGTGCAACAAGCCAAATGGTCTGTGACTGGGCAGAGAACTAGAACCAAGGCATCTCCTCCCAAGGGTTAGCTTCAGGCAGAATTTTGAGGTTTGGCTGGTTCCACCTTTTTGTGCTGACGCATGACTTGGGTTTCCTGCCCCCCTGAAGACAGTATCTGCAAGTGTACTATTTTGGATGTGTAGCAGTAAAGAAAGGTTTTGCCAGGTGGCAGCCCCGGAGAGAGAAAATTAAGTAACTTGTCCAAGGAAATCTCCAAGTGGATCACAACTAGTTGGCATTTGTAAAATAGAAAGAGAGAGAGCAGCTGCAATGGGAGATTTGAGAATGGGGCTACCACTGTCTACAGTGGTAAAAATTTTATCTCTCATTTTCTGTAAATAAATTACACAAGAGTAAATGCATCTGTATGAAGTATTGTACTGATTTAGTTGCAGTATTAAAAATATGCTGGTCTTACCTGTAGGAAAGGATGAGTAGGTAGAGAAGTGACACAAATACCCTTGTGGACTCCTTGATTTGCTTGGGCATCCTGATTCTATCTGCTCTCTTCTTGATCTGATCACCTTCCTTGTGCAGCCCAGCTCCTGATTCATCTGGGGCTTTGAGTGGGCTCTCATCTTAGTGTGAAGTTAGTGGCACCACAGCACCATTACACGCTCTAACTTATAGACAGCCATGTGGACATCATCAGCCACTGCAAGCAGCCCTCTGCACAGAAAGAGCTGCTGTTCAGTACAAATTAGAGCAATGGTGAGAAATGCTCAAGGCTCAGACTTCATCAGGCTAGACTAAGGATGAGTGCTGCAAAGGACAGAAATATTCAGAGGTGACAGGAAAGAGTGCTGTGACATGTTTTTCTCTCTAGCACAGAGCTGACCAGAGACAAAAGTGGCTGCCAGCACTAATCAGGAGAGCTGGCAGATCTCTGCTCATGCATCTGCCTCATGCATAATGCATCTGCCTCATGCATCATGCATCTGCCTCATTCTCTGTGTGTTATGGCAGCCTTGATTTTCCAGTGGTGAAGCAATCTGCAGCTGTCTCTTAGCACAGGTTTTGTCATTTCAATCCAGGACAGAGCTCTTGATCTTCTCTAGTGCCAGGATCTCATAAACATTTTTACATGCTCATCTGTTCTTTTAGCAACAGGCAATCAATAGGAAAGACAACCACTGGTTGAGTTAAAACACTGATGGAAACCAATGCACCATACAAGAGGGAAAGAACCCACAATCTGTGTTTGGAAAAGACAAGAATAATCTTAAAAACTGATTTCAAAAGGTGTATGACTGGTAGATACTACTGCATTCCCACAGTGACTTAAATCAATAATAACTTCCTATGGTCAGAATGTGTCTTAAGTAGGTTGTCTTAGTGTCACTGAGTTTCAAAGCCCTCTATCAGCCTGTATACAAGTTGAAAAGAAAGAATTTTTTGCATGGTAATTTATCTCCGTACCAATCAGAACTTTCAGAAAAGGTGCCATGGAGATATATCTGTCTTCTTGTATGTTGCTTTCTATTCTCATAAAAACCTGCAATTTAGGGTGCTGTGTACACACACTTGCCAGTGTTTGTCATTCAGAAAGCAATAGATTTCAGTCCATTTTGGTCTGTCACTGAGATAGATTACTCCTTGGTTGCGCTAGGAACAGTATATTGCCTGTGGCAGTATTATGACAGAGGAAGGAAAGTCACAAGTCATCACAGGTGCTGCAGTTTCGGAGGCATGGACTGCATGGTAAGTGGGATACTGCAAGCGGGGCTGCAAGGTCCTGAAGAGACATAGCTGTGACAGTGAATCTACCTCTGTCCCCGCTCGAAGCAGATGAGCTTCAGTAGAGCTTGAGACCATGGGAAGTGAGTGATTTAAACAACTTGGAGAGCAGAACTTAATAACATGGGAAGGGAAGGCAGTAAAAATATGGAATAAATAGGAGAGAGAGAAATGTCTTGTGGAGACAGCAGTTCTCCCAAAGAAAGGGCTGGAGCTGGCAGGACAGCAAGCATATTCAAGCGCCTCTTGTCCCTAATGATGAGCTTCAATCCCATGCTGTTGAGGGCTTAGTATTAGTTAGCAAGTGAAAAAGAGGCCAGAAATGTACAATTTTATTAGCTCTTGTGAAAACAGGTCAGTTTTCATTTTAGTTCTTGGAAACATCTTGAACCAGACCTCTTCAACTGTGACAGTGTTTCCATTCCTGAAGCATCCTGTGCCAGGGAATATCAATTCTTTTTGTCTCATGAACCCCGCATGGGCGTTTAGCTGTGTTGTGCTGCTTAAAGAAAGCCAAGTCCTATAGGTAATGTTTTATTTCAGCTCTATACAGCAGTAACAGATACAGTTGGGTTCTTACATATCAATCCCAGGTGGTGTGTATGATGGTAAGGACAAGGAAGGGACCAGCAGTCAGTCTGCCAGGGAAGAGTTCCTGCATAAAAACATCCTAGTGATAGAGCCGCTGGGAATTGTGGCTTTACTCATTATAATAAGAAAATGTGGTGGATTTATTTTTTGTCCAAGAACAGGGAGGACAGTGGAGTATGGATTTTGTAGCATATCCCAAACCTAGGGTTTAAACTGTGATCTACACAGCGTTCCCCACATGTATAATCCTACTGGTGGGAAAAAGCACAGAATTATGGCAACAACCAGAGGGATGGGAGGACTACATCTGTTCCTGGGGTTGCAATATTGTGTTAATATAAGAAATATTTAAGATTTATTTAAGTTACTGTATCCAAAACTGAAGCATTTGGTGCACATCTTAAGAGCAGAAATTAGATCTACTACTCTGTTAAAGGTAAGAGCTTTCTAACCTCCTCTTGGGAAACCTTTGAGAAAAGAGAGCTTGTGTCTCAGGAGTCTGATACAATAGAGACCCTTAATTAGGAGGGGAGCTGTAGCTGGATAAATTGGTCTTTTTGATAAGAGTTTTTGCTGTTACCCATGGTTGCAGAAAGTATTTTCTCAGAAAGGTCCAAACAGACAATACTTTAGTGTATTAATACTACAGTGTATTAATTGCAGGCAGAGCCACTGAGGTATTTACAGATTCAACTGCGCATGGAATTCAGTTTCAAAGCTTTGCACTTTCATCTGTTTAACCAAATACCTGTTTGCTTCTTTGTATCTTCATAAAAATGTAGCTATGCACACTTCACAAGTTATTTGGAGGATTCTTAATATTTGTCAAAAGAAATGGTGTCTTTTTCTTGACTGAGCTGTTCAGTACTCAACTAGTTAAGAACATTGGGAAAAATTTAAAGCACTATGGACAATGAAGCATCTGAACAGATTTCTGGTGAAGTTATAGTTTCCATCACTGAAGTTCTGTAAGAAGAAATTAGACAAGCACCAAACAGAAATTACTTAATTGTCCCTACTCAAGTATAGGAGAATGGAGTCATTCTGTTCCCTTTCTGTGAGAGGAACAAATGCTCATCCAGAAACAAATAGGACAGAGATTTCATGTGTGGTTCTCATCAGTGAGCTCATTGCTAAAAAGGTCCTGAATAAGCAAGAGGATTACTTGAATTACTGTAAAACATAACATTAAAGTAGCTGAGCTAACTCAGTAAGTATTCATTAAAAGTTGATAGAATGTACTTTGTGTGATGGGATCCTCAGGGGTGTTATGTTCACATGCTTGATTAGGCATCTTAGATGGGCTTTTGATTGGATTGAGTTGAAAATTACAAAGTATGGTGTGCTGGTGGTATTGGGACTATATTTGATGAAGCTTGCATAAGTGGTTGGCTAATCATAGAATCACAGAATATCAGGGATTGGAAGGGACCTCACAAGATCATCTAGTCCAGTTCCCCTGCCAGAACAGGAACACCTAGACCAGGTCACACAGGAATGCATCGAGATGGGTTTTGAATGTCTCCAGAGAAGGAGAATCCACAACCTCTCTGGGCAGGCTGTTCCAGTGTTCTGTCACCCTCACCATGAAAAAGTTCTTTCTCAGATTCCTGTGGAACCTCCTGTTGCCTAGCTTGCATCCATTGCCCTGATTAAGGCTCTGGATCAACGTGCTGAACATCATTAGCATGGCTCAACCAGGTCACTGAGGTGAGGAAGGTAGATCCTTGAACTAGCAGCAAAATACAATCTAAGGGAGCAATTAACAACTTTTTTTCCTTTGTTTCTGTCCTATGTGTTATCTGAGGAAAAAATGCTGATTCTATCCAGATGGATTGATCATGCTATTTAGATTATCCTCATCTGCTCACACTGCTGAGTCAAAAAAAGATCAACTGTCTGTCTCTGAATCTTTTTTTCTGAAACAAAAATATGCACATTAGGTGACATTTGGAGACATAATGTTAAACATAATGTTCAAACATTGGCAATGATACCTTAAAAAGAAAGTTCTGTAAGTCCCTATTATATTTAAGTACCTAGTGGCAATAAAAAAATATTTATGATCAGAAAATTTTTCTCCTCATCCCTACAATCAACATTGTGCACAAGTATGAGAAAGCAGCTGCATAAAGAAATATTTTAATACAGATTTTATATGGTCTCACAACTTACACTGGAGCTATAGCATGTTACACCAGTACAAGAGGTAGAAGATTTTGAAATATATAAGAAAAAAACAAAGCAAAACAAAATCAAGCCTGTTTGCGCTTGTATTTGACAACGGCTTAAGCCTTGTGAACCTGAAGTTTTCTAACATTATTTGAATAGGAGTATTTCCCTTCACTGAATGCTGAACTACATTGCTGGGTCTGAGTGGAGAAGTTTCTCTGCTCCCTGAGGGGGCTATCTGTCCATCTCCTCTAGGACAAAGACCAGCTTGACCCATAAAAATCTGCCTTCAAAGAAGAGCACCCTGGAAATGGTGGGCGTGGATCACACATTGCATATATTTGTTTTGTTATTTCTGGCCTGTCATCCATTGAGGACACTGTTAATAGCAATTGCTCCAGACTTGTTAGGAGTTTTGGCAGGCATGCTGAATTGCTGCATGTTTATGTGGGGTAGCGCAAGTCTAACCAAAAGCAATGGCAGTATATTATTGATTATAATAATTCTTTTCCTGCTGCGTAGCTATGCAACACACCTGTCTATAGAAAGAAATTAATATGTCAGTTCCTCCTTCAGCACTGCATGACTTAAAGATAAAAGGCTGAAAGAGGATTTCTGTTTCAGTGAGCCTGCATGTGTTGCTTTGCTTTAAAAGCCAAGATGATTTGCCAGCAGGATTAACTCATGGGCTGTTTTATGATAAGGATTTGCTAGGATGCTGTGGCATCTGGGATTGAGATCACAACAGATTGTGTGAAAATGAATTCACAGAGAGCTCTAGATTCAACACTGAAAGGGTCACCAAATACTCTGAGGACTATTTGCTTCAGGACCATTGGCCCAGGAAGTACAGCTGGGCACCATCAGTTTGCAGACCAGTGAACTCTTCAGAGAATTAAAAAGTTGTGCAGTGCTGAGCATCCAGGGCCTCATATGGGCAAGGGGGAATTGCCAGGTCTTAAACACGTGCTTAATTTTAAGTGCGTGAATAATGCCATTGACTATGTGGTTAGTGCATATGGAAGCACTAACTGCATGGAAACCCACACAGCTGGGCTCTCAGTTCAGCCCAGCTTGCAGCATGCTGCCTGCAGAGCAAGCAAAGAGGAGGGGAACACTGCGTCACTGCCACTGGGATGTCCCATATCTGATTCTGGCTTGTCTGGCATTCATATTGTGCAGCACTTGTGCCTCCCTGTCTGTACACACAGCAGTTTACAAGAGTGGTTTTGCAGCAGCAGTTCAAAGCAGTGATTTGGTTTAAAGCAAGCATGCTGGCAAGATCAAGATGAAAGGAACGGTGCAAGTCAGTATGTTGTAGATTATTCTGATCCTGGCAGGAAAATTCAAAATC
>VZTY01012544.1:0-15469 GCA_013400935.1 Turnix velox | reverse complement strand
GTGTCTTTTTGGAAAGG
This sequence comes from Turnix velox, assembly GCA_013400935.1. Taxonomy (NCBI): domain Eukaryota; kingdom Metazoa; phylum Chordata; class Aves; order Charadriiformes; family Turnicidae; genus Turnix; species Turnix velox. Next base: position 15,452 of record VZTY01012544.1, on the reverse strand, counting down.
ACCCACATCGTCCCTAGTCTTCCTCTTTTCATTGACATATTTGTAAAAGTTTTTCTTATTAACCTTTATGTCCCTGGCCAGCTTTAATTCCACCTCCGCTTTAGCTTTCCTGATCTTTTCCCTTGTTACTCGGATAACCTGTTTGTACTCCTCTCAGTTAGCTCTCTCATGCTTCCCCTTCTGATACATTTTCTTTTTCCATCTAACCATGTCCAGAAGCTCCTTGCTAATCCATGGAGGCCTCCTGGCATTCTCGCCCATCTTCTTCTTCCTTGGGATGCACAGCTCCTGGGCTTGGAGGAGTTGGTTCTTGAACACTGCCCAGCTGTCTTGGGCCCCTCTAACTTCCAGGACTGTCTCCCATGGAACCTTGCTTACCTTTGTTTATTTGTTCTGCCTGGAAAGCTTAGGCTTCTGTCTTCACCCAGAAGTGCTCACTGAGCTCAGAGACACTCTTTCCACTAACAGAAGTCAACACTTTTTTCCAGCAGAGGCTCGATGCCTTGTTTGTTTTGCTTTACCAGTCAAGTCAGTGCCACTGCAACTCCAGCAAGGAGTTGCACCTTCTGGAACCAATTCTTCTCGTTCTCTCATGGCTTGAATAAGCCTCTTGTGCAGCCCAGAAGTCTTAAGTCAGAGTAGTTTAGGAAACTATGTGATTTAAAAAAATAATATATATGGTGGTTTGGGGTTTTTTTCCTTGCCTCCATGTTTTTGAGTCTTCAAGACACTTTATTACTTGGCTGCATTGTTCTGGATCATTTTTTGATGATCGAGGCCAACATTCCTCACTGTCATGGAACAGTGTCTTGAAGAAATTACATTGGATGCTGCACTGAAGTAGTGACTGCTCTTTCTGCTTCCTCCATTCATCTTCCACACTGGAGTTGGAGGAGACATCTGTGGAGGATTAGTCACATTTTTGAGTCACCTGAGACCTCTGATATTTGTCACATTAGCATGATAAAAACCTGGAATAAAGTTGGCAAAAAAATAAAACCGTTATTCTGAGATCTGTACCCATTCAATCTACCCTATTTACTGCATCTGGCTTTTCTTCTAAAACAAAAGACAAAGATGTTTCTAGCACTTCAGCAACAAGTTTATCCAAAAAGCACCAACTAGTTTTCACTAACAATACATTAACTTCTGTGTGACTACTCCCACACACCCTATCATTCCCTTAATTTGTGCAGGCTGGTCAACATCTCTGGTTCCCAAGTCTCTCTTGTTTTAATCCTCACGGAGAATACTGGCCTTATTTCTTGGCTCCATCCACAGTTTTAGAGACATTTGAGTATCAATGGTGGTTTTCTCTTTAGCTGTTGATGATTTCTGCATATACAGTCAAACTGCCATTAAATGTAATATTTTTCAGATTTGTCTTGCTCATTACACTAGGATATGAGCTGAAATAGTTTTCTCTATGAGAAGGCTTTGTGTCTTCTGGTGTTGGATAATAGAGCATACTGAAGATATTTCCACATTGCCAAAAACAGTAATAAAACTGAGAGACAGTGTGTCACATTTCCTTCATAAACAGATCCAGCTTTTCTCAAAAGCCTGGAAAATCACAAGGGTGAGCAACCACGATAGATGGTTCATCAGCACTACTCATTGGCTGCCAGAACCAGTCTATATGAACCTTCTGTAGCTGTTTGCCAGGGAGGGAACTGAGGAACAGTGACCAAAACCAATATGAGAGTGCACATTGCCTTCTGCTTTGTACCAGTCTGTCATCTGTTTATGGATGGCCCACCCGGAAAGTACTTTTGAGCTTTCCTGGTGAAGACCACAATGTGATGGGCTGAGATTTTGGAGGACCCCTGAGTTCCAGGCAGACATGCAGTATGTACTGCTGTGATCCCTGGTTCACATCCCTGGGGAAGGACCAGTAGGGCTTACATCACACATGTCCCCGCCTGCAGTAACAGTGATCAGTGTTGTAGCCTCTCACCCGAATTTGAGGTTTAACCCACAAGGGTCTTCTCATTTCAGTTTGCCATGAATTTTGGCAACAAACATAAACTGCAGAATCCTTCCTCTCCCCAGCCCCATGGCTTTTGTTGTCAGCAATGTTTCCTACAGTGGTTTTGCAGACAATCAGAACCCTCTCATCTACTGAGGTTTATTTCTGCTACATAGCTGCAACGGGTCATGAGGTTTCTCCTTCCCTACACAAAGCAACAACAGAGACTAGAGAAATGTGCCAGGGAAAAAAGAGTCTCCCTGGCTGGATGACAGCTGCTACCAGCAGAACAAGTGGAGCAGCCTGCCTAGGAACCCCAGTCATGCTTCTGGTAGAGCAAAGCTTCTACAGAAAGGCACAAGGCAAGGAGGACACTCCTTCAGGACACTGAGCTCCCACTTCGCAACTGGCTAAGCCAAGGTTTGGCAGACCTATGTGATATCAGCAACGTTATTTGGACATGCTGCATTTCTGTTCTTACTAATCTAAACGGCTAATACGTTTTAAGATGGACTTCACCAAGAAACTGTCAAACAGCACAAAGATCAAGAAAAGCAGCAGGCCTACCACACCCTTAAGAAAAGATGAAGTTGAATGAAGTCATGCACAGTTAGCAGAACAAAGTATTGGAGCTTTTTAAAAGAAAAGTGCTATGACCCAGATTAGCTATTTTTTCATTAAGTTTCAATTAGAGTTGGAAATCAACTCAGAATAAACATTTTAATAGATGCATACAGTCCCTTTATGCCAGAAATTGCCCACAAAAAGTACATGACTTCTCCAGAAATACCATTAGCTGAATGTTTTCCACAAGTAAACATCTGGCTGTGCCTGATTCAAGAGTTGGTCAACACAACTATCTGTACAAGTGTCTGAGATTTAATATTTGAGCTACAAGATTTGTTAATCAGTCATATGATATTGCATGTTTTTTCACCCATGTTGGAATACCTACAGGAGCAGCTTCAGCATAACGCTTGTTGAAAAATATTTATGAGATTATTCACTACTGCCTATCCTAATAGATAGTTTGACCAGTATCTCTGAAGAATACTTCACTCAGCTCTGATTTCAGCCTAATTTGCCATACCTTTAATCTGTGTTCAGAAACTCCAAGCTTCAGCCTCAGCAAATTAAAGCAAATCAGATTTAATTGGTATTATTACCCATTAGCTCATGAATTATTTTGACTTGCTACATACATGCTAGGTGGAAAGCTGGTGGACTTAATTTAGAAGAGAGTAAAATGTTTTGTTTCAGATCTTTTGTCGTTTTTGAATATCCTCCTGTGTTTACATAAGTTTTTTGAGTAAATCTTCTTTGTCAGCCTCACACATTCCCCCTCATATACAGGCTTTCTGCAATACACCCCAAACAGCCTTGTAATAAAAGCTTTAGTGAACATATGAATCCACTGTATTCTTGCAATATGGGTGAGACTAAACTATGTTTCAGAAATTGTGCTAAAAATTTGTAGTAAAACACTGAGTAATTATCATCTGTTTAAGGTCTTTTCCATGCAGACAGCATCCTCTTCTTGTGGTGAGAGGTGTAAGTCAGCCTAACTGGATTTGTTTCAATCATGTCTGAAAGAGATAATTTTACAGCCTGAATGTGAGCAAGTATATTATTTTCCTGCATGGGAACACTGAAACTGAATGCTGGAGAAAAGACAAAGGGACTTTCAAAAGCTTTGTCTGGCCCTGATGTGTGATGCTTTGAGATATAATGCAATACAGGAAAGAACTGTTAGATCCAATTCAAGTACTTTTTAAAACTTTACCAAAGCTTTGGACAGGATCATTTTATATCACTCCAGTTCACCCACAAGCATGAAACAAATTTCTGGCAATTATACAAGTCTCAGGAACTTGTGACCCATGAAACAAGCTCTTGAATGTTCTTCATTGCCTTTAAGAACTTTAAAATTTCTTGCTGAAACATACTTTCACAAATTCCCCAGTCTTTTTAAAATATTAACAAACTTTTAAATATCTTTATGATACTAGAAATGCATATACATACCCAGGTAGGAGACTTCACCATTTTTCATAAACTTCCCAGAACTGCCACACCACAGGCTTGGATTTCTCTGTCCCTGAAAATCCTGTTCTGAAAACAAGAGCTTGATTTGGTTTACAGGAGGAAGAACCATGCCCCATTAAGTCCTTTAAAGGTAACAGAACAGTTAATGATATAAGTGAGAGAAGCAGGCCCAGAATCCCCCTATTCAGTAAGCTGTTGCAGGAAGAAGGTAGCATGCATCTTTAAAATATTGCTAACTAAGTTACATAGAGGCAACTTCTTCCAGGAATATTTTCTATAGCTATGTAGAGAAATGCTGGTGTTAGTATTTGAAAAGAAAAAAAAAAGTAATGCAATGCATACAGGGCAACAGTTTTAAACACATCTGAGAATAAATTGGATCTCCAACTTCCTCATGACTAACTAACTGGGAGTGACTGTCAGTAAAACAACTGTTTGAAACATTAGACATCTTATTTTGGAAATTCTTCTCATTTTAGCATCCCTTCAGAAAAATGCTGGGTCAGTTGCATTTACATTGGAGAATCTACAAATCTGGAGCAAATCATGGGTAACTCTACAGAAACATGTCTCCAGAAGCATACAGTAGCAGAGCTTTACCCTTCCCCTGGAGACATCTTTTTTGTTTTGTTTTATTTTCATTTATTCTTTCCAGGTCCCCTTCCCAGTCTCTCCACACCCATGAGGGCAGTTGTCCCTGAGTCATTTTGAGAAGTATGGTTTTTGGTTCTTGAAATCTCTGTTCTTTATCCTCTGAGAGCTTTGCCAAGGTACTGGCAGCTTAACAACCCAGCTATTTAATGCCACATTGCTGTTCAGGACCAGCCAACTCCAAGTGTCAGAGAGTATTTTCCACCTATGAGCCTACAGGAATCCAAACCATGGCAGGGAGCCTGCTGGGTTTAAGAGGAGGTCAAAAGCAGGTAAATTATGAGGACTGAGACAGGTTTCAGTCGTGTGGCATAAAGGGACATAAAAGATCTCTCATATGTTTTGCTGGCTTGAGTAGGAGAGCTATTCCCTCCAGGCTGGGATATCCCTAAGGATTCCTGCTAAGAGACTGCTGCAAACTTGTTATTTGCTGTTTCTGCTGTCCTTGATCTGAGAGAAGGGGATAGCCAGGACCTAGAACAGTAAGGGCACTGTGCTTAGGTGACCCAGAGCATATGTGTCCTGTAGCATTGTCCTGCGAGACATTGCCCAGACCAACATCTTTCTGGAGAGAAGTCTCTGGTTTGGAAGGACACTTTCAGTAAGCCTGGGATACCACACAAAAGTGTGTTATGATACTCTCTGTTCCCTATTTAAGTTGTGGCCTTCTGTTGAGGTGGTGAAAGAGTCAAGCTTTGTTTTTTATTAATTTTAATTTTTCCGTATGCCACCACATGCATAATTCTGTTCCCTCCTGCTCTTTTGGCAGGTGTTTCTCTAACATCTGTTGTCTTAGCCACAGAGGATCCAGATCCTTTCATCAAAAGAGCGGTAGGAAGAAGACAGTCATATGCTCTATTAATGACTCAGACATCAGCATGATGACCTTAGCACCATCACTGTTAACAAAAAAATTAATTAGGATTAAAATAGAATGAAGAGATAAAAACACATCAGTATGACCTTGTCAAGAACTAACTGCCTCGGGTCAATGTCGTTACTTCCTCTGAAGAGATAATTTACTTGGACAGTAGTGGGGAAGCAAACAAGATTATCTTGACTTATGGTTTTTATACTCTCCACCCTGATTTTCTTTTGTGAAACAAAGTTAAATACTCTCTCTGTGGAACCACTGTTGTCTAGCCACATGCAAGCATAAATTATTTGTTTGTTATGCTGTCCAGCCGAGTAGATACATACAGCAAGGAAATCCAAAGGTTTGCTCTGTAACTTATTCTATTTACAGTTTGGACCTGGGCATATGGAGAGCTCCTGTAAAATTCATGGGCGAGACAAATGGAAGTGGGCACTAAAACTATAATTTTTTTAATAAAATTGAGAAATTATAGCAAAACTACATTATTGACTCATTGTATTTTTTATTTTTTATAGCAATTTGACCTTTCTCTGTAACATTCCTGTCTGGCTGATTGTTTTCCTCTTTATGTCTGAGGCTTTAATTTCTGCCTTGTAGCACTTTTCTCTCTTACTGGTTACTCAACATGGCTTAAGGGCAAGAAGAAATCTGTGTAACTTGCAGCAAAGGAGGTTTTGGATCAATATGAAGGAAGATTGTAACTGCTGGGAAGAGGAAACACTACCTTCAGTGATGGAGAGGTGGTGGAGCCTTGTCCACTGGAAGCTCTGAAAAGCAGATGTAACGAAAGTCTGCCAGGTCTGGTCTCTCAGCACTGAATCAGTCCTGTGTTCCTATACTTGATTTTAAGACAGCTGCTGCGGACCCCTACAGCTTTTGCTTACTTTGTAAAACCTACAGCTGCTCAGAAGCAAACAAGTCATGTTGTATTCCACTATGGTCAAAAGGAAAAACTTCTGCTACTCAGGATTGATAGTGTTCATCTAGAACCTCTTCAATGACACGTCCAATATGTACTTTTGCTTTTTTTGCCATTTCAAGGCCAATTAAGGAAGGTAGACACTTTGTATGCTCTATTGATCTCCTTACAGATGAAGTTGTAGGGTTGGAGCAAATCATCTAATGCAGAATTTTCACTGGCTCAGCTACTCACATGAAGCTCATGCTGGGCTTCCCAGCAGTAGAGGAAAACTGAAAGTGGCTTCCCAAGGAGGCACAGATCTGGAGCCAAATGGGAGGGAGAAAGAATGTTATGTGATGATTCCTCCAGCTGTCACCTTCTTATACATGTCATCTCATTCCTTCAGAGATGACAGGCCCAGATCAGAAAAAACACACAGTGGGTCTTTGGCCATTTTGCTGTACTTCGATGTCTTTTGCCCTCTGTAACTAGCCTAAGAGCAAGCCTGGAGCTGTACCTGTCCTACTTTGTCGTATTGATGAATTATGGATTATTTCAATTACACCTTGCTAAAATCCTCCTGGCACATTTGCATGAGCAGAGTACAACAGCAGGTTACAGCACTGAGTGCTGGCTTTCAGAAGGACCCTCATGGAACACCACAGACTGGGAACTAATTCACCAAAAACAAGTACTGCAGATTTCATGACTCCCCGGAGAGGATGCACTGTCTGACTCAGGAGGTCTCACCCAGGAAGACAGGGCTTCTAAAGTGGACTGTCACCTGTGCCCCACTGAATGAGTGGGGTGGCCTCAGCTGGGAGCAGTAGATTTTCAATGACCTGTGTCCTAGGGGGTGACAAGAGCTCTGCAGAAGACACATCATTGCTTTAGCCTCATTGTAGAAATTAATTCTTTTCTTCCTCCTCCTGTTTGAGTATCTGTGATGGCTACTTCAGAAGATGTGGATACAGATTTCTGTTGCTTTAACACTCTAAATGGCAAACCACTCCCAGGAGCGAAAGGGTATAAAATCCCATAGAAATGAGTCAATGCACTAACACAGATAAGGCTGTGAAGACCACATTCAAGTATCTAGTTAAGTTTACGGCACAGTTTACAGACTTTATAAGTATAAATCCCTGCATTCCTACAATTAGCAAAGGCTTCATTTATGTCTTGGACTTTTTTGGATGTGGCACTCCTTTACTATTAATACTTCCTCATTTCATTAAATGAGCAATATTCTGAAAAGGCTTTTCAAAATTAAGAGCAAACTGACTGAAGGGAAGAACATTAGGCCAATCTCAGTGGCTAAAATTAAGCCTTCTGTAAAACAGAGAAAGTCTGAAATGCTCCCATGCAATCCATTTTGGTATCTGAATATGCTTGTTTATTCATTCAGATGTAAGTTGTTCAATTTAATAAAAGCTTGGCAACATCCTAAAATCACCTAATTTGATGGCATTTCTTGATCTGCCAGAATGAAATTTAAAGCCAGCATCCCCATGGCTGTGCCTGTAGGTGACTGATGTTATCTATAGCAATTAAGAGACGGGACGCTACTCGATGCAAGCAAAATGTCGATTTGTTGTGTGCCTCGTTAGCTTATATACCCTCTGGTTCCCGCGCGTTATAAACCTATTGGCTACACACCTTGTTCAGACCACACCACACAGCCAATCGGTCACACGCATCAGTCGCCATTCAAGCCGACACCCGACACGTCTGAATCGGGTAACTGGCCAACAATAACAACCCCCCTCCAGCAACCACGTGATCTCCCTAGCCTTCGTGAACAAGTGTTAACGCTTACAGGCAGAAGCCCAGACATTCTTCACCTTGCCGTTAGTTTTACCGTTAAGCACTCCACTAATCAACTAAGCTGCGGTACGTGGGGGTCTGCTCTCTAGAGGAAATGCTACAGTTAACAGATGACAAAAAATCACTGAGACTGCAGCTTACGGGAGGACCGTTCACTTTCTGTAGAAGCAACGAAGATGCTTGAAGTGATGGTTTGCAGGAAACTAATTTCCTTCACAGTAAGCTAAGCTACTTGTGTTAATTGCTACTTACACAGTTTCTTGGCAAACTTGACAGCCTTCTCTGAACATATCCTAAGAGTTGGCAGCCTCTGATGGAGGAAGAGTGAGGCCAGTCTCAGTCAGTCACAGCACTGCATGCGTCCCCTCCCTTTGAGACCACAGTGATGCCTGTGCTCCTGCCTAGACAAGAGCCACCATCAATGGAGATGGTGGCTGCTATGCACTGCTTTTCATCAAGTGTTTTAGGTTTTGGAGCTCCACTTGCTTGTTTGCCTCAGTTTCAGAGATTTTTGCAAGCTGAAGCCCAAGAACCTGTGTGTACCCTGTGTACCCTAAACTGGAGAGCAACCTGCATATCTTTCTTCTGAGACTACTGTCATTTGCCCTTTCACTCTGTGGTCCTTTGCATGTTGACTGGAGGGGCTTTTTGCAGAAAAGAAGGCATTGCTCATATCTAGCTAAGCCACCTTCAGCACATCTTTATGCTCTCCCCTCCTCCCAGCTGGATGCTTGCTCTCGTTATTCTTCTGGTATCAGCAAATGGAAAGGGTTAGAGATGACCATTGCTGGACCTAACACACAAGCCAGCTTATTTCAGTGGGCTGCTGTAATTCCTTGGTTCAGCATTGGCATCCAGACAGGGAGACAAAAAAATTAGGCATATTATTTCCAAAGGAATTCCCAAGTGTGTGTTCAATTAATGAGGCTGTTTTTTGACCTTTTGCAGGATTTGTTAAGGTCCCTACCACTTTTCCAGAACAAAAAAAAAAAAAATTATGCCTGCAATGCCACACAGCCCAAAATGGATAGTTTTGAATGATCTCTGCTGAGTACCAGTGTGTAATTAAAAGAATGTTTAGAAACCCTTTGTACTGTAAAGTGCAGATGGTTACCTATAACCTACTGGGAACTGTCTCATAAGAAAAAAGCATACAATCTATTAACTCAGCTGGTATGTAGTTTTGCGTGTGGACTATAAAGTGACCTAGAAAGGGGACATTATAGAGCCCCATACTAATCACTGTGTGATGATACAAAGCGGGAGAAATATGGGAACTAATCATTCCTTAGTAGCAGCATTATAAAATGCATTGGGAAACTCTGAGAAAAATAGTAGGAAATAGACTTGGGAAATACATGAAAATTTACTTTAGGTGGCTAAAATCTGAGAATTACTGGAGGAGCAAGAAAGGCTTCCTATTGCTTTCATGCCCAAACCATGACAGGGGTGCAGGCTGATACTCAGAAGATATACTGTTACTTACAATAATCAAATACTCTTTAATAGGAAGATGAGCAACTTCACCTAAATCCCTTTTCAAATCTAGCCTGGAGGCCCTTCTGATATCCAGAAGAGTTGTTGTCCAGCTCCCAGAGCTGGAATTTACTGGAAGCAACACTGCAACTCACCCGTGTGTTGCCCTGTGCTCTGCCTGTAACACACTGACAGCTGAGCAATGCTGTCCCAAATGTATGTCATGACAAGCTGCCATTACTAAGTGACCTGCCACCTCCTTCCTCACTTTGAGATGAACGTAAACCAGCAAGTTTAGTTAGGAAATATAGGTAGGTTCCTTTAGCCCATTTTATCCCTATTCCTATCTTTTGCTCCACTTAATGTGTTGTTTGTGTAATAAGCTATGGCAAAAAGTATTAAAGTAATTTGTACTAGCTCTGCTTACAAAACTTTCTCCAAGCTACTTGAAATGTGAGACAGTGAAAATGGTCACAGTTTGTTATATTTCAGCAAACTACATGAGCGCTATTGAGTATCAGAGCGGGACCAAAATGAAGTTCTGCTCCCTGTGGAGATCAATGTAGTAGTAGAAATCATACTAGGTGAATAGTCAGGTTTCACTGAGCAAACACAGAAATTCAGTGATTTAGAGATCAATCCTATACTCTTACTTGATTGTCCACCTGTCCTAACACCAAATAACATGACCTTTGGCCTCAAAAGCAGCATACATCTCTGTAAAAGTTTCATGTTGGTATTGATACCTCACAGGAGAAGTGATGAATTGTTACCAATTGTTATGTGGCCAGTGTCAGGGATCTGGACCCTGGTGCCGCAGGCTGGGAGCATCCAGGATGTAAATTCCTCTCTGCCTGTTAGAAAGCAAGGCACTACTTGAGCCAGCCCTGCTGGGACCCTCATCAGACACATTAATCTGGAAATTCTTCATAATGAGGAAGTTCTTCAAAATGATGATGGTGACACATTGAAACAGGTTGCCCAGAAATGTGGTGGAGGCCCCATCCCTGGAGACATTCAAAGCCAAGCTTGATGAGGCTCTGAGCAACCTGAACTAGTGTTAAGATGTTCCTGGTTACTGCAGAGGAGTTGGACTAGATGTCCTTTGAAGTTCCTTCCAACTCAACTATATGATTCTATGATTCCGTGACTCTAATCTGTGGCTGACTACAGCACTGAGAGTATCTAAGTGAGGCAGGAGCAAAGCATTTTGCTTTTGCATTCTTTGAGTCAGAAGTGTGCATGTGTTTAACTGCCTGGAGAACATATGAATCAATTTCCTTGTGTCCAGATGTCTTTATTTCTGGGCAAGTGCTCTTTTGGAGTCATTAATGTCCACATGACGGAAGGTTCAGCTAACAGTCTGACTAAACTGAGCTCCTTCTGGAATGAGGCTAAAAGTGGTTATTTTGTTTTGCCAGTCACAGACTGTTTCTGCTGGGTGAGATACGTTTACTGTTTCTTCTGTCATTACCAACATAACTCATATATTGTTCCATATGAGTTATGAACTCCATATGAAAATGAATTCCATAACTCATTTTCAGCTGTGGATGTCTCTAAATATCAGTTCTAAATATAAATAAATAAGTAACCCCAAGAATATGCCTTCCTATGGAAAGAAAACACCTCTTAACAATTGGCTTTTTAGAGATCTTTGCTTTATTTAATGTGTGAGCACTAGAAAACCATTGCCTGACCAATAACTTTCTCTGTGTACTTTTATGAATAATTCATAAGAAATTTTAATGTTTTCAGAGAAGATAAAAGAATAAGGTTTAGAGACAATTCTAGCACTTTCTTCTACTTCTTACATGTGAACAGTCACACCAAATCAACATGTGCTCAGCTGTACATAAAAACAATCACTTCCTGAAGGGGTGTGACAGGGAAGAGAGAAGGAATATTTGAACCTCGTTGTGTCAGAATTGCACTTGGAAAAGAGGCTTCCTGAGCTTATAGTAATTTTCTGCTGCTTCTTAATATCACCCAGTAGTCTATCTTTTAAAAAGAAACAAACAACAATAACAAACATAAGCTTATAATTGACATCTGTTCCTCTAGCAATGCCACAGGCATGTGCTCTCTTCTCCAGCTCTCCAAATACTCAGACTTTGAGCCTCTCCTATGCTGTCATGTGCTGTGGAGAGTGCTCCTGTGTGTCTTGTGCAGCTGGCTGTTAGAAGAAGAGATCAAGAGGGAATCAGCTGAAGCCAGACAGACCCTCCCTTGCTGGGAGAGAGGTACAGCCAATATGCTTTGAGTTATATCCTGAGATAAGTCTCAAGATCTTCCTCAACAAGCCATCTCTGGTGCCCTGGGTTCACTCCAAGATAAAAATCTGCAGCTGGGTAGAGCAGCCCTAGGAGCATACTCTTGCTATCCACAATGGATCCATCAGAATCCCATGTCCAGTTCTGGGTCCCCTGGTTCAAGAAGGAGAGGGGACTTCAGGAGAGAGTACAGCAAAGTGCCACAAAGACAATTAGGGGATTAGAACATCTGAGGCTGAGGAACTCGTGTATTTTCAGTCTGGGAAAAAAGAATGCTTACAAATACTCCAAGGGCGAGTGTCAGGAGGATGGGGGTCAGTCTTTTTTTCAGTAACAGGACAACAGGTAACAGACACAGACTTGAACACAGGAAGGTCCATCAAAACACAAGGAGGAACTTCTTTGCTTTGCGGGTGGCAGAGTATGGAAACAGGCTGTACAGAGAGGGCGTGGAGTCTACATCTCTGGAGACATTCAAAACCCACTCCACATAGATGTTTTTCCTGTGCTCAGCTGCAAGGAGGTTCCCACTAGGAGAGGCAATGTACCCTCACCCACAGCTGAAGCTAATTGCAGTGGTACACACTTCTGTGAGCTTTAGAAGCCCCTATCCCTGTCTTTTTGAGGAAGGCTTGTGTAGATACCAGAGATACAAAGTTATTTAAAGAAATTCTATATAATGAGGAGGGAAATGTTTATTCTGTGCAACTAGCCATCAAGCTTCTTCTGTTTGGGAAAATAAGTTTATAATTGCATTAAGTTCAGCAGTGTATCAGTGAGCAGCAGAAAGTTACTAACACTTCGTAACATGCTTACCTTCCTTTGCATTCTTCTTCTTTGTTGTCCAGAAGATTTGGGACAATTGCTGTAATTCAGTTTTTCAAAGAGATGGCAGGTTACATGACAATGATGTTATACTTTTTATTAAAGTTCTGGAATTAGCACATTGCTTGTTGTTGATTTATTTAGTAACTCTAATCTTGAACTGAGATGGAATTACCAGTAATATGGTGTTGTTAAGTTTCAGCACTTGGTGAACAAAAGGTGCGGTGCTGTTAGAGCAGTTTCTAACAGCACATTTTAAAAATGGAAATTAATTATTTATTCACTGCATATTGTGATCCAATGTCATATGTCTCAAGAAATGCAATTCTTGGAGCAAAAATTTCCATTCCTGGAGTCCAGGAGTCCTGTCTACTTGGGAGCTATATAAGATACAGAATAAAATGAATATTATCCAGAAGCCAGCCATTCCTCAATGTTAAGAGCTGGATCATGATTATCTCCACACTGGAACACCTCTGTGAGAACAAGTGTGCTTTGTTTGTGAAGAATCCAAGCCTTGTATCTCTGATCCATTGATATCTTTCTGGGATAAGTATTGGCCCATAATCAAATGCGTGCAATGAAACACATACTTGTGAGAAAAACCGTAAGAAGTCATATTGCTCTACTCATGCCATTTGGGAAATGACCATGAAAAACGAACAGATCAAATCAGGTATGACTCTCTGAAGCTGAGCATAATGAAGCTGCTGACAAGACATGGTGGAGGCAGGAAAGTGTACCAACTGTGTTGAGAATCAACCAGGTTAAACGCATGCATGAGATTTGTTTTGGAAACTACTCCAGTATTGGCACTGAAGACTTAACGGTTATGCAGCACTGGGAGAGCATGTTGGAGGTAGGCCATGTAAAGAGCACTGCTTACTAGGAGGCCAATCTAGTCACTCAAATACTTTCTGAAACAAGTCCTTCTGACAGGTAGCAACATATCTGTCAGCAAAATAAAATCAGAAAGATCACGTCCCATATAATTTGTGTAGTAACATCCAAGGAGTTGTGCAAGCCTACAGAGGTGTTTATTTGCCATGGCAGGTGGAGGTGCACAGCATCTCACTCAACTAGGTTTCAGCAGCAGCTCAGCAGAGCTCGGCATGGGAAGTCCCTGCAGCCTGTCTACTGTCCCAGGAGCTTCTCAGCAGTTGGCATATTGGAACCAGGGGCAATTTTCTGCTGCCCATCAAAGTGTGTACCCCCACCTCTGTTTTCTGGGATTATTAATAAGGTAGATGGTCAGATGGAGAACTGTAAAAAAACCTTCTTGCAGGGGCTGGGCCAGGGCCCAGGGGTCTGCTTCAGTCCTACCTTGGTTTGGGCATGGTCCAGCTTGTGGTGCCACTGCTGTGCATGCAAAGCACACTCACAATTTTAACAAGTGGATAGAGGGCGGATTTGGAAAGGGACTTGTTTCTGAAGTGTGGTCTGTTCCCAGTCTGTGGGATGGATGGTGCTTCCAAACAGAGGCACTACTGTGCATGGCCAGCAGTGCCAGTCTGGGGACCCCTGTGAGCCTCAGGGCCACCAAGAGTACACCAGAAATGGCCACCCTGTCACTTGCACAAGTTCTGCATGGTATACCAGCAAAATGCTTGTTGCCTGTTATCACTGGGCTTGTGCATGACATTGCCTCTAAAACGCCTTGCCAGGCAAGACAGCACGTGAGCCCCTTTCCAGACCCTCACTCCTCTCCCTGATTCCCAGTTTCTCTCTGTTCTTTGAAGACACCAGAGCTTGAAAAGCACTATCTGCTCCTGGCAGCTCATCCAACACCTTTAATCTCGAAGGCCTGATGGTTATACTTGCTCCCTAAGTGTGTGAACTGTAATGTAAAGGGCCTGCCAGGGACTCAGTGCCCACGTATATGTTTTCATAACACTGTTACGACACAAAAAGCCCAGAAGACAAAAAAAACAAAGCTAGGCAACCTGCATGAGCCCTGCATATACATTGGAGGTTTCTGCAAACCTGTGATGAGCAGTAAATTTTCAATGCATTTGCAGTTGTTATTGATGAGCTTGATGGACCTGAGAAAACCAACCAACAGCAGGACACAGTACTGAGATTACTAGGGCCTGATTTTACAAAGAAATCTGCATAATCTCTTAATATGCCACCATGCCCAGCAGAATCCAACATTAGTCTCTTGGGAAAGGAGCAAGAAGCAGCACTTCAGAATAAAACAAGCAACAAGACCAGTAGCCCACTGACGTCCTTGAAAGCTACAGGTGCTTTCATCCTCTGAGAGCAGACTAGACCCCCCCCTATTTACCCCTGCCAGTCACCCCAGGCTTTGGCACTGCCCCAGCTGCTTTCCTGATGGCTTTTGATGCAAAGCATCCATGAACTTGGCACAGATTCTGCAACCATAGTGCATTGCAAAACACATCCTGACAGCTGGCCCTGCCTGCAAAATTACCTTTTCTGCTTCAAACAGAACCAAAATATGTCATTTCTATGGTAAGTTCTCATATATCAGCCAAAGGAAAAGAGATTTCAAAAAACCTGAAAGCAGTTGTTATCTGTTTTTTGTTTTCTGAACTTCAGTCTGGAAGAGCATCAGCCAAACAACAAATGCCATTGAGTAATTATCCA
>VZTY01012542.1:86409-115233 GCA_013400935.1 Turnix velox | reverse complement strand
TATCATTGGAGATCACTGAGAAGAGCCTAGCTCCATCCTTCTGAAACTCACCTTTTACATATTTGTAGACATTAATGAAGTCACCCTTGGGACTCCTCCAAGCTAAAGAGACCCAGCTCCCTCAGCCTTTCCTCAGAAGGGAGATGCTCCAATCCCTTCATCATCTTTGTGGCTCTGCTCTGGCCTCTTTCAAGCAGTTCAGGTGGCTGTGAGTCGGGATGGGGCAGCCATGAGGCTGGAGGCAAGATGGCTGAAGGGTAAAAAGCATAGAGCTCCTGGCCAGGTGGCCTCCAGCCCAGGCAGGGCACAGGTGACCTGGATTCTATGATTCCAACGTTTCTTTGCTGGAATTGCCACCCTCAGGGGGTATTTAAAAGAGGTAGAGGTGGTGCCCAGGGATGTGGTTTAGCTGTGGCTTTGGCAGCGTGATATTAATGGCTGGACTCAGTCTTAAAGGTCTCTTCCAACGTAGACAATTTAATGAAGCATCAAATCACTGCTTCCAGACCTCCTCCTGGCAAACTGAAGGTGAAGCCTGGACAGCAAAGCCTGCATCCAAGCAGGAGCCACATGGATAAGGAAATGCCACCTTCCAACCAGAGGACACAGTGCTGCCTACATGCAGATTTCCTTCTGGCTTTGTAATGTAACAGAAGAATTTGGTTACTAAATACTTGAGATCCAGCTTTTTTTTTTCACTTCCTTTCACATTCACATAAACCAGCATAACAAGCAAAAAAAAATTATTAACAAAGACAAAATTACTAAAATAAACCCAAAATGCAAACAAAACTACCAGAAGTATCCCAGTGGATTTAATGGAAAAAAAAAAAAAGCTGTAAAATGGTGAAACACTTGATTTCTTGATTTGCTATTTCACATCCGTAGTGTGTGTCTTGGAGATGAACTGGTATTTCAGAAATACATCCATAGTTTCTTCTTCCCGCTGTTGATGCAAACAGATCATGAGCAAACACAGCAGTTGCCTAATGGTAGAGCCAATAAGGAGCACCTCCCAGCACCATACGATTTCTCCAGTGACCAAATTAGCAAGATTGATTTGGAATAGACAGGGTGCAGGGACTGAGAGCAGCAAGGCTGACACACCAGCCCAGGTAGTTTTTTGTAAATACAAAAGCACAAAAGGCTACTAACCTCAAGGAAGGTTCTTCCCCACACTAGTTTGCTTGAGCTGCCTGGGCTAACCTGGTTTACATCTTGAAAAAAAAAATAAATAATATAAACCAGGAGCTTATATTTGATTACATGATCATGCAAAGAGATAGAGAAGCCAAAGCAAATGAAAAATCACCATTTTTATCACTGTCACCAACAGCAATATCATGAGTTATACCTTGAAAATAGTTCAATTTTTTTTTCTTCTAATTAATAAAAATTAGATGCAGCTCAAAATGAAGCCAAAGAATAAAGCTGCAGTGTCATTGCCCCTGCTGCTTCTGTTGACAGCCTAACTTTTAGCAGATCTTTCGAATAGGGCTCAGCCACCCTTTAATGTACCTGAGACTGGCTTGAGTTCTGCTCATTACTCCAAACCTCATACTGCGCTGCAGTCTCCCATAAGCCCATTTTTATTCCCCCTTCTTCTGGTTTAGTAGTTTCTAATTTAAATTTTATCTTCTAAAGTAATACAGAGGCTTTAGAAAAACAGCCCAGGGTGTGGAGTCGTGCGGAATTGACAATTGCTTTCCTTTCCCAGGGGATCATGTGGTGCTTTGGAAGCAGCTAATGCCAGACTGTTGTCTGCATGCCCCCACTTGGCCATTCCCTTCAGTGTATGGGGTATGGGCAGTTCTTTCTCTTGCTTCTCCTGTGCTCATCATTTCTAACCAGGTATTAGCTAGGCTCCTGCTGAAACGCCCTAGACAGCCAAGGGTGTACTGGATTTCAATTTCAATTCTGAGGAGCCACTACAGGCAGAAAATGGAGTACAACATGTGGAATAAGAATTAAATTGTGAATGTAACTGTACAAATGAAGAATAGATCCGTATGTATAAGCCATGATCTTCATGACACGCACTTAATGCACTTCACCTTGTTGCCAGCTCTGGCACACAGCAAGGTCTGCAACAAGCTAAAAATCTCAAACTATAGTCCAAAAGACAGTACCTGAATTGCAGTGCTATTTTTTCCAGCTTCTTGCTCCTCTCCAACCTATATATGCACTTTTTTGTCAGCTTTTAACTTCTTGCATCAAGAATTTATTCCACCCTCCTTCAGTCTAATGATAGTGCATAAAAGAATGTCAAAATCCTGTATTAGGCTTTATTCTTTTATATAAACATTAACATTTCTCAAACAGATTAGTTAAAAATACAGATTTAAACAAGAATTTTTGCAATTGCAATGAGTTATAAAAAACAACAGATTATTTTACAGATTGTTACAAGTGCTTTACAAAGGTGCAGAGTGAAGGCCAGTGGCAGGGGACCAACCTCAAGTGCAAAATAGACACAATACCCTCACCACGGGCATAGCGCTCTGATACACAGCCAAAAAAAAAAAAAAACCAAAAACAAAAACCAAAAAACAGAACAAAAAGAGCCATGTGAACCTAGGCTCTTGGGATGCTCACCAGGCAAGCAAACAAACCCCTATGATAGAGAAGGCTCATGAGACCAAGCTACCAGGATACTTAACTTTACATCTCTGAGACCACCCATAAAATGTTGTTTCTTGGAAACTAAGGAACATGTTTTGTAATAGTGTATTTCCTTCTGTCAGACAAAATATTGCTGTAAATCCTAGAATACTCGTGGATGTGGATATTTAAGAGAACTTGGGGCATAAATCCAGTGTGGATCTCACAGTGCCCAAAGTAAAAAAAGGATACAAGACCCAAGTATCCATCTAATGCAGCCGGCACTCATACAGATACACCATGGGATACACCATATCCCATAACCACCACTAAAACTAATACCCTGGAAAAACTTTGGCAAAAGGAAGAAGATGCAAGTGGATCTGGTTACACCCACTATTGCCACAGCCCATGATTCAAGAGTTGAGCAGGCCACAGTTTATGCAATGCCCAGGTATTTCACTAAATGCAGTGTGTCCTCTCTCCTTGGCTGATGCATCTTCACACCCACTTTAGAACACATGCCACATGCATTCTTCGAAGTTTTTGACATCCTTCTACCACACCTACCTTGCCTAGGTACAAGTCCTTCCCACCTACCCTTCTATTCCAGCCCTACAAATAAAATCTATGCCATGGTTTGTTTTGAACTTAAGTTTTCCAGCAGTTAGCAAATCAAAGGTAAAGTGAACTGTCTGAGAACCACCATGAGATAAAACTGATGTATTACATTTTAAAAATCCACTACTTTATGCCTGACTTCCTTCTGATGTACAAATGTCCCCTACTCAGAGGGCCTCCTTGTTAGGCAAAGGGCACTACACATTAGAGGAGTCCATTTTCCAAAGGAGGGCCAGAGTGAAAGGGCAGCTCTAGATGTAAAGTCTCATAATAAAGAAATAACAGCTACTTCTCTTGGAATCATTGTAAAGGGTAGCACATACAAGAGATTTTATTTAGAAAACCCAGTGAAACCCCTAGAACATCCACATTGACTTCCCTGAGCTCCTCAGATCCAGGTAACACTGGAGACCCTGTAGAAGCCTTTTGAGCTGGGTCACTCTCAATAGAGAGGTTTGGCAAGTTCCTGCAAATTCATTTTCATAATCAACAAGAGAGGAGAGGATCAATGGGGAAACCCTCAGGACACACTTATAGAAGAGAAAGACTCTGAAGAAAGTGGGGTCTGTGTTTATATTGGAAGGTCTTCATTTCTACCGTTTTCAGATGTTTCATGATATTCCTTTGGGGTATGGGCATTACACCGATACCAACATCCACTCCCTCACCTGATCTACCCCAGCTGCCTCCTGCATAATCTCATGACAACACTGAAACCCGAGACTCCCTGCACTGCCTAGCCCAGAGTTCAGTGCTCTGGAGAGGGGAGGCTGGCTTCTTGTTAGCAAAGGCTGGGAGATGGCATTATGTGGGTACATCAGTGCCCTGGGAGCATGCGGTCACTCATGCACATCCCAAATTTCTGAGAGCAGGGGAGGGAGCTTCTTGTCTTGCAGCCGAAGGGCAAACACCTGTTCAGAGTGGACGCTGCTGAGTGTCCGCAGACTAACCAGCTTCATTAGCATCCGGGGAAACATCAGGCGGTCCTGCAGAGTCAGACATTGAAAGCCATTAGCAAGTTCATGCTAAAAAATACACTTTGTTTAAAATAAATTAAAAAAACAAACAAACAAACAAACCACATCAATATACTGGATGATGCACTGATACCACAACCCTGACTTCTTCTAAACCTGGAACTCTCCAGGAAATGGCAGTATGTAGGGAAGACAAAGACTACACCACACCCCAGAACGCCAGACTTCCCCTGATGGCTGAGCAACAGAACATGATACAGGACAGCAGACTGTGAGAGCTCACAAACCCTGCATTACAACTGCAACAACCACAAAAAGAAAAAGAATGACAGTACAGGCAGCATGAAACCTGTTACAGACAGTACTGCAGGAACTGTGCCTGCATAAACACAGTACCAGTTTTGCATCATCGCTGGGGATATTCTGGTCAGGCACTTACATTTGGTCTGTTGATGCAAATATAAGAATGAAGGGCTTCCACATACGTGTGCTGCAGCCTCTCCACCAGGGACTGGTCCTGCACATTCGGTCGGTCTGCCAAAAAGCAGGTCAGAAGTAAGCAGGCCATCACAGACAACTTCACCTAGATTTAACATCCCTGTCTAAACTCAAGCTCCCTCAGGACAGGCTTTTCCCAAAACATCATCTAGCAGTCACGCAGCACAGCGAAGATGTAGCTGCTGCAGTCATGAACTCTTCTATTTCCTTATACTGTTCTTTCTCAGTCATGTCTGCCGCATAAAGGGAGTCCAATCTGATTACTAGAGAAGTGGAAGGTTAGAGAGAGCAAACAGCACTATTTACGTGTTTGGTCTCACATTCTTGTTCCAACGGAGATGAGATACTGCCCATTCAGGAGGGAACGGGAAAGTCTCTCCAGTAACTGAGCCAGGTAGAAAACAGGAACAAAAAAAAAAAACACCCCCACAATCATCTTTAAAGTTTCAAGACAGAAAACACAAGTGTAGAGAAGGCTACTTCACAAAGCTTTGCCCTGGCCCAGAATCACCGTGGTCTCATGCACAGAGAACCTACACTCTACCACTAGGTGTCCCTCATGGAACGTGACCTGCACAGAGGGCACAGTAAAATAGCTATTTCTAAATTAGGAAGGTAAATATTGGCTTATTTTTCTACATGTTTTTCCATCAGGAGGGAATATTATTTCCTGTGAGGGTGGCAGTAGAAAATTCAGAATATAACTACTATCCTAAGCAGAAGTAACACCATCATTTTATGAATCACCAGGCCTTATACACCCTCTATTGCTCCTCTTCAGCCTGTGAGCTACTGTAACTACTTTCTTTGCCCTGACTCACTGCTGCAGCTCTTCAGATCTCCCTGACTTTTTACCTGCAGAGAAAATATTGATGGCAATTAAAAGTGCATATTCAGCATCGTTGAGCTGTAACTCATTCATTCCCTTTGAGAACTCAAAGATGGGGTTAATGAACTCAAACTGCAGACCTGCAACAACAGAGAACAATATCGTGAGGCAATGACAATTGTCTCCTCCCTCTCCCTCCCCTCCCAGTCACAAAATAAGCTGCCAGAAACCCACCATAGTATGCCAGGAGAATAAAGCAGACAGGGAAAGAGTATTACATTGTGTTCCAAGTGTGGCTAAAATCTCCTTTTACATCCCTCTGCTACCAGTGAGCACCAACAACATTGGCTGAGGAGTCAGGCTCTAACTGTAAAGTGAAGCTATTTGTGTGTTTTCTTATAGTCTTAAATGCCCCACAGCACGTTACCAGGCAACAGCTAAAGGAACACAATATCCACTACCAGTCAAGTCCATCAACAACTCAGAAGCCCACAAGTGTAACATCTACACTTTCCACTCTCACACCATCACCTCTTTCAAATGCAGCAGCCTTCTTGCTTTAAAATAAATCTTTAGTCCCATGGTCTAGATTCATCTGAACGTTAAGATGAAAACTGTATTTCCAGAAAGTCTGAACTACATCGTATCCTTCTGCTTAAAATCCTGGGAGAGCTGAGATAGAGCCTGTCTAAGGCTTTCAACCACCTCCTTTGATAAGGCAGAAATGTACTGCTATTTACTGTCACAACAAACAGAACCTACTGTCAACTGAGTCTAGAAAACCTTAGATACTCCCCCAGAACAGCACCCAAGTTTCTAATGTACTGACTGCACTAGAGAAGGATGAGGATGGAGGCAATCTTTCTGGCTGCTTACTTTTTGCATTCCTAATAATTCAAAGAAAAGGCTATCAATAAAAACAAAGAAATCGTGCACAAAAGTCAAAGTGTAAATGGTTGCACAGCTACATAAGGAATCAAGAAATCACACTAAGGAGAGCCAAAGTCTCCTTTTCAGACATGCTGAAGATACATTCTTCCTGTGATTTCATCTGAACAACAGACTGCTCCTGGAAACATAGACTTCAGAAACCACATCACCACAGACCATCATAAACTGAGCTGATGACATGTCTAAAGCACTCAGTGGGGATCTTCAGTGCGGAGTACAGACTTAACTGAAATATAATCATGCTAATGTCATCACTCAAAGCACTTGTCTAGATAAGCAAGTGATATGCTTGCTAGTATGGTTGCAAAGGAGAGAAGATGAAGTTTGATTTGTTGTGATCTGATATGGCTCTAAGATGAGAAATCCACACCAGCTTTCTACCAGCAAGGAAGTTCACACCAGCTGGTAGCCATAGGTGCACTCTTAGAGCAAGATTTTAATGCAGTAAGAGTCCAAATTTTACAAAGCAAGTTCATACCTAAAAAAGATGCCATGATGAGGCTATGTGCAATCTGATCTAGTGCAAGACATCCCTGCTTACTGCAGGGGGGTTGGACCAGATGACCTTTAAAAGGCCCCTTCCAACTCCACTGATTCTGTGATTCTATGAACCCATTAAAAAAAAAAAATTGTAAGGCTATTGGTCTGATCCCATTCTAAACCTCTTGCTTAACTGCAGCTTTACGGCCCCACACACATTTCTGGCAGCGTACATTGAAAAGGAAAAGATGAAAGAACACAAGACACTGGGAAGGAAGAAACGCCCGTCTAATGCAGCACCTGCTTTGGCAAAGTCATCCCGATTATAGCTCAGGTCCTTAAGAAAGGTGATGCTCTCAATCTCTGGATTGTAGCGTCGAGATGTCTCCAACAACATCACCTGAAATCAGAAATAGACATACTTGATTTTAAAACAGGAAAGAATGTTACAACACTGACAATTTCTCAAGTGTTAGAGAATTTCTGAAAAAACACAAGAAAACCAAAAATCCTTCAAGTAGTTTCTCTCAGAGTGCTTAAAGAGTCCAGGGCAAATTCTACTGCATCCTTTGTCGTGTTTTCTTCTGGGGAGGGGGAATATGTGCTTACCACTACCAAGGCTCTTAGAATCATAGAATAGTTTGGGTTGGAAGGGACTTTAAATATCGTCTAGTTCCAATCCCCCTCCCATAGGCTGGGACACCTCCCACTAGATCAGGCTGCTCAGTGCCCTGTCCAGCCTGGCCTTAAACACCTCCAGAGAGGGGGCGTCCACAACCTCTCTGGGCAACCTGTTTCAGAGTTTCACCACCCTCACTGTAAAGAATTTCTTTCTGATATCTAGCCTGAATCTACGCCCTTCCAATTTACATTCATTATTTCTAGTCCTTCCCATTACATATCTTACTAAAAAGTCCTACCCCTGCCTTTCTGTAGGCCCCCTTCAGGTACTGATAAGTCACTATGAGGTTCCCCCCGAGCCTTCTCTTGCCTCATTCTCTTCCATTTCCCTTTGTCAGTATAACCTAGCACTGCAGCAATGGTCTTACAGCTGAAGTCTTTCAGCCTGCCATCCCAGAAAAATGGATGGAACCAATTCTCCAGGTGGGTACTCCAAATTCTGCTACTACGTATTGTGGTGGAGCCAAACTCTCACCTCTATGGTTGACGTCTTCAATAAAGCAATCTGATCTTCTCTGGTGAGCTCCATGAAGCCAGGTAGTTGCTTAGCAAAGTCCACAATCTCTTGCACAGAGATAATTGCAAGTTCTGTAAAATGAGCAAAACGCTGCTGCCTTGCTTCACGGTTATTAGGGTCAGGAACTTGGGGCCATGGCTGTGGGAACGGGAAGATACAACATAGACATGTCAAAGGCTGAAACAGGGCAGAAACATGAGAAGATGAAGTGAAGAGAGGAAGAAGATGAGACACATTGGAACTTGATCTTTTCCTATTCTTTACAGAACTTAAGCCCATGCCTACAGTATCTCTCTTCTCCCAAATAACTTGCCTCAAATAACCCCAACTCCCCAACCTTCACATTTTATTTTCAGTACACTTGGTGGAGTTTTTACCGTTACTTTGAGCCTGTCTGTGAAGGAGCGCTGGTTGCACTGCTGCTGAGCAGCCACAAGCTTTTTTATCATGCTCAACTGTTCAGGTGTCAGTTTGTGGGAAGGGCTTGGTGGATTTGGAGGGCTTGGACGCATCACAACTGTTCGAGCCTGATCATCTTCCTGCTTCTTCAGTTTCTTCAGTTGGATCTGTTCTTCTGATAAAACATCTAAAGCAGGAACAGCCAGAGATCAATAATGACACAAATGCATGCTGGAAGCCACACAAAACACAGAGTACCATGCTGTGGATGAAGAGACAGAGATCTCAGCTGCCTGCATACAACACAAATAGTAATACTTATAGTTTATTTATTTCTCTTGTCCCCACTTCACGTGGTTCCATGGTTTTTCTTTTAATCATAATATTATGCAAAGTGTTCAGAAAGGTCAGAATCATAGAATGGTTAGGGTTGGTAGGGACCTTAAAGATCATTGAGTTCCAACCCCGCTGCCACAGGAAGCTCCCTTGAAGATGCCTACAGATCTCAGAAAGACAATAGCAGCTTCCTCAATTAAGCAATTGCCTAAAATGCCATGCTGTAACAGATTCCAACATATGTTCTGTTTTCATGCCATCATACATTTGTTGTATTTTAATTTACTCCATTGTTCTGTGTTTTCTGATATTGCTAAATTAAAAGCATTAAAAGCTCATGCCATTTCACCTTCCTCTTGACAGGTCAGAGTCAGTACAGGATAAAGGTCAAGAATGAAAGATAATTTTCTAAACAGCCCATCCACAGCAGATTGTAGAGCAGTAACAAACCACAAGATGAACAGATAAATAGCTCTGCATAAAAAACTTAGTGAGGATAGCAAGTCCTTCAAGAATAAGGCTGTAAGTCTTTGCCAGTCATGAAGTCAAAAGGTACATAGTTTAGACGTAAAACTCAGAGGCATGTGATGTGAAAAGTCTTACTGGATCGATTGCTCATTAGCTAATCTAAATACAAAAACCTGTTAACCTGTAAAGTTAACTGAAGAATTCACTGATTTGAATATAGACCAAGTTTAGTGTAAAACTTCTATGCCAAAACTGTAAAGAACTATCTGCAAGCTGCATCCTAAAAAAAGGAAAATGCCTGACATACTTGGATTCCAGCATTATCATGTTGTGAGTTAGTGATGGACAAACAAAGCAGAAAAGGGGTTGACTGGAAAAATAAACTGTATCTTCTTCACAAACAAAGAACAAGATTAAATAAAATTAAGCTTGACTTAGCAAACAAACTTCTGGAAGTGAAGTAAGATTCTCTGGCCTTTTAAATGCACAGGTGACAAGGAAAAATGGTTGCTATACAGGAAAGCAGGCCTCAAAACTAAACAAGTACATACTTGGACTTCTGTAAAGAATCATGTCTAACATAAAGACAAGAAATGGACAGTCCATGGGATTGAAGAGAAAGATGAAGAACACAGCACATTTAAGCAAAGAGTAATCTTTATCATCAATTTCCAACAGGAAGGATGCACGCACAGGTACAAACATGCACAAAAACTACAATTCTAACAGCAAAGACAGGTAGCCTTCCTACGTAACTTTTCAATTATATCTGTTTTGTAGCTCTTGGGAACAGGGGAAGTAGAGCCAAGGCAGCACATGTAATGCTGATACAAACCAGTGTGACAAAGATCCTGATTGCACACATTAGGTGTGCTATATTTCAACGTTGAAAAAAACTGAACAGAATGTTTCCTTGGTGCAGCTCAGTGAGACTTAATTTTTGCAGAAGTATTTCTATAAGATTTTTCCAAAATACCCTCTGTTCCTCCTTCTTTTGGATACTGGATGTCAAAAAAAGACTTCACACAGATTTAACATTTACCAAGCATCCATTCAGTCAGCAACAGGATGAAACCCAGAAACCTTTGCAGAAGAGAGCTGCTCCTGACACATGAGGAGGAACACTGTCAAATATTCAGAAACAGAATCCTCAGAAGCATTATGGCTCATGTGAGAAAAATAGCAGGGTTTCCATTGTACAAACACAGCTCCAGTACTGTGGTGCTGCAATTGACTCACAGTCAGAAACTCACAGTCACTGTGAGAAACTCACAGTACAAGACAAAGGAAAGTACCTGCTGTTTAAGGAGCACAGTAACAAACCTTGGAGTCCTGATATCAACTCTCCTGGTGAGACACTGGAACAGGTTGCTCAAAGAGATTATGGATGCTCCCTCCCTGGAGGTGTTGAAGGCCAGGCTGGATGAGCCACTGAGCAGCCTGATCTAGTGGGAGGTGTCCCTGCCCATGGCAGGGGGGTTGGAACTAGATGATCTTTAAGGTCCCTTCCAACCCAAACCGTTCTATGATCACAAGCTCAAGTTCACCAGCACAGGTGACAGCATACTGTTAGTTGCAAGTCTTTCCTCTTCTATCATATTCCCCGAGTTCTCACTAAATCGCATGTTCAAGAAACACAGCAGGCCTAGGAATCTCAGCACACTGGTGTTTTTTTCACTAACAGCCTCACCTCCCCACTGGATCCCCGCTAAGCCCTCAGTGACTTCCCACACACATTCCACACGCAGCCCACACAGCTCACATACGGCACCCAAGCACTCACACTACTCCCTTCCTTACACCCACCACCCCCCCCAAACACGCCTCCTGTTCCAACACCGCAGTACGCCCATCAGCCCCACTCCTGCACTCACACTGCTCCCGCATGCCCGCCTCCTGGCACTTGCGCAGCCGGCACTCCTGGCATTTGCGGCGCATGTACATGTCCATCTCACACTTCCCGCCGTTCTTGCAGACATACTGCGCACCCTTGATGACGCTGCGGCGGAAGAAGCCCTTGCAACCTTCACAGCTCAGCACATTGTAGTGGAAGCCAGATGCCTTGTCCCCACACACGCTGCACACTTCATTTCCCAGCATCTTAGGGGCTGGGCCCTTCTTCCGCTTCAGGGGGGGATTTTCTAAAAAAAAAAGAAAAAAAAATAGTACCAAGGAAAGGAGGGAAGAAAGAAAAATCCACACATGAGTGAAGTACGGTGTTTGCAGCTGACTGTCCCATTCCTTATGGGACAGTGATATCCTCTCTCAAACCCAAAGACACAGATAAAAAAATAGTGTCCTGTCTCACAGACTCTCCTCGTCCCGGAGAGCAGATACAGCTTCATGTTTGTCCCCCTCCAAAACAGAGTAGAAGAACTGAAATATGCTCAGTTGGATGTTCTGCATTTTCCATCAGCAGGACTAACAGTTAAGTTACAAATGTGAAAAAGAGCTGCAAAATAAGCTGAGCTGAAATCCAAGATTGTTCAGAAAGCAATTTCTTTTTCTAAATTCACCTCCAGTCCTCTTACTTCTATTCACTGTCATACTCCTGCATAAGGATAAGTAAAAATAGTTCTGTAATCAGTCACAGAAAAACAGTGCTGAAACTGTGACTGTACAAAAAGCAGAATGAATAGACATTTCCTATAGCTGGAATGCTGAGGAAACCTGTCATGACAAACTTCACGGAACTAGGGGCAACAATCTCTCAGACAGCACATTGCTCAAATTCTGAGAACCTTCAGAATCCTGAAACCAACATTTCTTCTTGAAGAGTGCTCCTCACCCCTGAAACCGAACCACTCTCATACTGACAGTTCATTTACTAAACCCTGTTATCATTGGTCTGCTCCAATAAATCTCACCTTAAGCATTCCAGTCCAATTCTGGAGGACGTTATTTGCATATTCCCTCCCTATCAGGCATCTCTTTTATGATTCCATTTAATTCTAGCCATGTTGACATACAATATGTCCTTCCACACAGCTCACAGTGCAAGTATTTATCTGGTTACCATTCCTATAACTGTTTTATTGAGATAGACAGGCCTATTCTTTGCTCTGTGCAAAGTATTTTCCATCCCTTAACATTAACCATTTTAGCCATATAGCTTATTTTTATAATTTTCTGTAGCTAAATATAACACAGAAGTAATCTGAGATGTATCAAGTGCAAATGCCATCTCTGCTCCTTTAACTCACATTCTTCTTCATTCAGTAGATTTTATTTTTCAACATTTTATGGATTTTTTTTCTTGCATTTTTCTAAGGAATGTATCAATTGCTTTCCTTTCCTGTCCTCAACTCTGTTTTAACTACTTTCTATTCTGAGTCATAGCACTACATTCAGATCACCTCTTCTTTTTATACTAGGGACTACCCACTGCCTCACTGATGGTCAATAAATACATTTATCTGTCATGTTTTCATTAAGTTGCCAATACAATGGTGGACACCTTACCTTTGCTTTCCTTTTTTTCCTGTTACCCATGCTATACTACATCTTCTTACAGCATGAAAGAGTACAACTCTGTGTCTGTAAAATCTCATTTCTATTTACTCTTTTAAACCTTAGAAACATGTAAAGAAGGCTTCTACCATCTTTCCATTATATGCAAAGAACTTACTTCTTTGCATCACTAGATCTTGTTGGGTTGTCACCAGTACTTAAACCTTTATTAAGGCTATCCAAAAGAAATCTATTTCACTCTTTTGGATCTAGTTCTAGAAGGTCAAATAAGCAAAACATTCAATACATCTATTACCTGGTCATTTTCAGCTATGTCATTTTCAGCTATGAATAACTGATTCTATTCTTAGACTTGCTATTTGAGTGCCTCAACCACAGCAGAACTCACCCTAAAATTCTGCATACAGATGAAAGAATGGATAGGCTTTAGCTTGCATGGCTTTACTAAGCATTTTTTCATACCTGCATGCTCAGGGGGGTTCTCTGAGCCAGAGAAGAGCGAAAGTCCTTGCTCCTCCATCTCAAATACACTTGCCACCCTCTTCCCATGATCCTGTGTGCTGAGTTGAGTGGGACCCATGGAGGCCACACAGGAAGGGCTTGCTATAATCTCATCGCTGCAGCATTGTTACTGCTGAGCAAGGGGCTGCAGCTGTCTCTCTTCAAGGTTATTAGCTTCTGCTACTCAAAGTCAGAAAGGAAGTACCTGTGGGTAAAAACAAAAAACACAAAGATGCAAAAGAGGCAAGCCTTCAACTGCTGAGGTTAACTCCAAAAAATCCATCACAATCTGGATCACAAGCAAACATATATTAAACAGGACAGTTAACTTTGTTTCATCGAGGTTTATAGTCTTGAAAACACAGTATTTTAACAAATTGTGGTAAAAGGTATTAGGATGTGCACATTCAGAAACAAAGCCATTGTTTTATTGCCAAAATATTTATCAGCACACAACAAGTCCTCATTGCTGCTAAGGTCACCATAGAATTTCAGCTCCAACCTCTTCCAAATATGTTAGAGTGAAATTCCAGGCTTTACAGCTGGTGGCCTTTGTTAAAGCCTCCAGCAACAAATAGCTCATTGCTGCCAGCTGCTCTGGGTTTTGTGGCATGTACTGTAGAGCATGCAGAAAAATGTGAATACAATTTTGATACAGTGATTTAGCAAAGGCTACAACACAACTTCCCTACTAATATCAGTAGCTAAAGGCTGAGATGATGATCAATAATGTATCAAAGATGAGGATGACAAATCCTCCTCTCATCCACAGCAAGAAAGTGAAAGTCAGCATCATACCTATCAAAATTACCATTAGATCACCCTCGGGAAACAGATGTGCCATCAACCTTCTGATGATACACTTTTCTGAAACCTGGAAATCATACTGAAATCATGCTGAAAAGCATCTTTGTTATAAAGCACCACCTCCACCACCTGTATCTGGAAAGTGAATCCAATCACTTTTTCCAAAAAGCCACCCCTGCACAAAAAAATGGCCTTACTGATTTGATTGCACAAACCTAGTAGAACTGCTGCAAACTGATAATGTAAACACTCCTAATCTGATTGAACATGCATTTGATCAGTTGATCTTAACCCAGTGATTTACCAATGCAAGCTAAAGGGATTAACTGACTTAAAAAGCAACTACTTTAAAGGCCTGTACCAGGTTAACTCAAGTGACCGAGCCCAGGACTGGAAGTCTGCTGCTCTCCAAGAGGTAAGAGGTGACAGAAAGCTGTGCAGCACCTCAAATATAAAAGCATCAGATAAGCAGGGGTACACCTCATGCACTGCAATGCTGACTGGGAGAGGCTCTCCTTTGCTCCTCAGTATTTGGATCAGATGGAGCCACTTAAAATGTGAAAGTCAAAGATGAAAGCAATACTTCCACAAACCACTGCTCTCCCAGCACTCAGAAACAGTGAGCAAGTATAAATGCAGTCATCCTGTAAAGCCTGCTGAGCTCCTGCCATCTCCCATTACACTGTGGCAGATAATAGATGCAGGTGTTAAAACACACAGAGCATATTAATTCACTTGACCTCTGTAAACGCAACCTCAGACTATGAAGAATTCAAAGCTCCTTTTTGGTTTTTTTGCCCTGAATCACTGGAGAAATAAACTACCTAGGATAAAAGCAGTGACAGCAAGTATGAAACTCAGAGCCCTGGAAAAGAAATCCTACTTGTGGGAGACTACAACCTAACTGATGAAATTTACAGCCTATTCGAAGAGGCCCACACTCCTCAAAGGAACAATATGACTACCTCAATCAACTTATTTTTTAAAAAGCCTCCAATCCTGCAGCAACTGAAAGCCTTATTGGAGAGGCAAAGAGCATCAGATGGAGATAGGAATACCACTGAAACAAATCCAAATCCGATCTGTATTCCTAGTCTTATGCAAGCTCCTCATTGATACTGGTATCAGATGTCTTTGGACATGTCTGGGCATGGAATAAGGAAGTGTGCTGCTTCAGTGCATCGCTACGCTCCTTTAACCATGTTCAAGTTTTGAACAATTACTGATCAGAATGAATCACTAGCAGCAGTACTGCAGTAATTTTTCCACAGAAGAGTCTAATCACCCAGCTGAGGGACCGAGTGACAGTGCTCAGGCCCAAATGCCTTCAGTTCAGTTCAAGACCCAGTGTTGCTGCATCCCAGCCACGACCTTCTGGAAAGCAAGAGGAAAACCTGATAGGATTTCAAAACTTCATCATCCACACAACCATAACTAACATCAAAAGAACAAAAACTTGCTGTCAGCAGGACATCTGGAGCCCAAAGGGGAGTTTTTAAGAGACCATACACCTCCTGGCAACATCTGAGAAGCCTGCAGCTTCCAGCAGCGAGTATAAATCCATGTGCACACTCAGGATAAGGCAAATCAGCCACTATAGACACAATGTAAAACCAACCTACTATGCACCAGCCTTCAGCCTTCCCAAAACACAATGAGCCAGACAGGAGAAGCCTCTCATCTTCTTTGCCAAAACACAGTATTTTTCAGTTTTGGAGATTTAGTGGCAGCTGCAGGCTGTATAAATCTAACCTAACTACAAACAGTGGGCTTCTTTACCAAGCACTTTCCCCACAGGTACACAAGTGAGAGGCTGTATGACCAGGCCAGGGAGTTAGTTTTGCACGGAAGTACATGAAGATTGCTTCCAAACGTCTAAAAGTCTTGATTAATTTTGTACTCATAATCATGGGATTAGAGGTTCACAACTTCTGCATTTTCAGTTGAAGTGCTGGTGCAAATTGGAAGGGTGATACAAGTTGTAACTTCAAGAAGAACACTGTCTTCTTGACATAATCTCCTGTGCTGCCTCCCACTATCTGTCTCAACTCTGCCAGGTTTTATAAACCAGTACTGGCCAAGTGACAGAAGATGAAGCAATCACTTCTCTCTCTAACACAGCATCTAGAACAGAGAAACCTGATAAGCAGACATATTCCAGTGAGGAAGCAGGTATGGATGAAAGGCTAAAGGAAACTACCAGCCCCTGCCACCTGTGTCTCAAACAGGACAACAAACACTTTTGAAATGTGTTGCCACCAACTTAACTCTACTTAATTTCTTCCCTCTCCCTTTCTTTCAGAGACAACAGAAAAACTTGGATACCAACAGTCTCAAGATCAACACTCTTCCAATAGAACGTACAAAGAGCCTAGAGGTGGCAGCCCCAGCTCTTGAACCTCATACTAAGTGCCAGAAGTGTCCATCGTTTCTCCTGGTAATGACCTCATCTCATCTCACTCCCTCAGCTGCGTCCTCTTCCAAGCCCAGCTGAAGCACTTATGCACTCTCCTGGAAGTCTTTGACCTAACTTGCCATCAACAGACAAAACACTGAAGAATAGGCCCAATTTCTGTCCCATGTTCTCTGCAGACAAGTAAAGGAGAGAGCATTGGGCAGCACAGTATATAAAGAAACCAAATCAGCAAGCCACAGTTACTGTGACACTTTTGCTGAATATGTCTCTCTTCCCCCTGGTATTCCTTGCTTGGATCAAGAACCAGACCAGAATCAAGAGAGAGATCTCTGGAGAAACTGTACTTTGGAATACAAGAATAACCAGAGGAATAGCACAATGAGCTCTTTACTCACAAATACTGGATGTTCAGAGGAAACTGCAGCTTTTTAGGAAGTTTGCACAAGCCTCTTGGATCTTTCAAAACAGGATTTAGTGGTCAGAGTCCTGGTCCTGTAAATTACATAATCCTGCAGCCTTCTGCCAAGAGAAAATACAAATTACATTTCAGATCTGTTATCATTGACAAACATGCACTCTGCAGCACATCAGCATAAGAGATATTACATGTTAACATAACTCTGTCCCCACATCACACAGCTAAGTGTTAACAGGACTGTGTCTTTGTTCTTAAGCCCAACAGGCTGTTGGTGAACTGCATCTGACAGGAAGGAGTATTTTTCAGAGATATCTAAAGAATAAATATTATTTGTCATTTTGGCTTCTGATATGCAATACAAGTCCCAGCACCCGATCCAAATCTGTCTCTGAAGGCTGGGCTCACAACAACACATAACAGTCTCCACTTGAATCTGAATGGACCTCATAGTAACTTATCAATACCTGCGAGGGTCCTACAGCAGAGGTAGGACTTTTTAATAAAATATGTGATGGGAGGGACTAGAAATAATGGATGTAAATTGGAAGGGGGTAGATTCAGGCTAGATATCAGAAAGAAATTCTTTCCAGTAAGGGTGGTGAAACACTGGAACAGGTTGCCCAGAGAGGCTGTGGATGTCCCCTCTCTGGAGGTGTTCAAGGCCAGGCTAGACAAGGCACTGAGCAGCCTGATCTAGTGGGAGGTGTCCCAGCCTATGACAGGGGGGTTGGAACTCGATCTTTAAGTCCCTTCCAACCTGAACTATTCTATAATTCTATGACAGCCTGTACAGTGGTGATGTTACCTTAGACATCAAAAGCTGTTTACAGATCAAAATAGCTGAGAAAAAAAAAAGCCCACCGAACAGGACCCTAAAGCACCAGCACAGAACTAAACCCCTTACAAAACACTACTACTCCAGTCCTCTCAAAAGGAGTAACCAGTATTTTGTGAGCAAATGCTCTTTCTTTTACCACCTCTGGCATAGCAGCCACAGTATTTCCACAAATCTCATCAAGGAAATTGTGACTACCTTGTAGCTGTCTCAAAGAGACAACAATAATTCCCAGATCACATTGGTATATTCATTGGTTTATTCACATTCCTGATCTGTAAGCTGCACAGAAGCACAAATGTAGCAAGTTTCAAGTGGGAAAAAAGTCGCAAGAGACATTTGGATCTTTCAGGGTAGAAAAAGAACCCTATGCAAATCTCCCATTTTGAAAATTAAGTACTATTTACATGTGAAAACTCCTGAAACTTATAAGGAAAAATAATCAACTTCAGATTGTCAATGGAAGGGACAAATCATGAACATTAAAGGCATGCAAAGCAGTGCAACAGGATACAATGAAGAATTACTTTGAGCAGTATGTTTACAAAGAAAGGATAGAAGTACTCTGCAGTTCTGAGGGAACAGACACTAGCTTTGTGCCGCCACTATAAATCCCTCTCTCCAGGGAAGCGCAGGGACATGGTTTGAAACTGCATTACCCATTTTTATCTCTAAGAAGCGCAAAGACAACCAATGGAAAGAGCATGCAAGCTACCACCAGTCCCAAACTGATTAAAAAAATAACAAAAACAAACCAAAAAGCTGTAGCCTCCTTATTGCTTTCAGTTCTGCCCAGCTCAGCTTCAGCTGACTACAAGCACCTGCCCAAGCAAGCAGCATCAACCTGGGAGTATTTCAAGCTGATTGCCACCTCTCCCAATTATGCAAAAAAGAGTCTGATCAATCACTCCTGGTTGCACAGCCTGCTCTTCCCCTTAATTTGGCTTTTACTCCTGCTGCTTACCAACTCCTTTATTACCCATGACTTTCCTGACTTCTGGCAGTCTTAGCCCACCCATTTGTCTCTTCCTTTGAACCACTGCGACACCTATTACCTATCATAAATACTTTCTTTGAGTTAAATCTCCACCTTTGGCTTTAGTCTGATGTCAACACACACCATGCCATCTCTCATCCAAGTAAGGAATGCATTCCATGGCAGAGTTCAGAGAATAACTGCAAAAGTGACTAACAGCTCAATAGATTAAAATAAACAAGCATGTTACTTGGTTGCAAAGAGCACAGAAGCAGTCCCTAATTTTCCTTCTGACATTTCTGAATCTGAACCTATGCCTCAGACCTTCTTGACCCACAGAATACGGTATTTCAAATTAAAAGCAGCAGTGATATAATTCCCAAGCCAATTCCAACCTACTTCAGGTAAGAAAAAACACAGGACAGGAACAAAAAAGAAATCTCTCTCCATTGAACAAACTACTTAGCAGTGTGAATTAGCATTGTAAGGCACAGATATACTACCTGGCACAACACAGTAGTTCAGGGCAGAATCAGCCCATAGCACTTTTGCTTTGCTCCACACAAAACTCAACCAAACTCACTCTCCATCTGTGATCTTCAGAGCATGGAATTTGCAAACAAGGCTTCCCATACTATACATCAGAGATAGACAGAATGTGCTCACTCTATTTCCACACAAGAATCTACAAGTTCTTGAAAGGAACTCCTCACTCCACCAGTAACTGCTCTGCAAGAAATCAGCTCTCCTATTCAAACAGCTCATCCAACAGGAGACGCTCCCTCCTATCTCATCATTTTGTCTGTCAAAGGCCATTGTCTTCACCTCTTGATTTCTGCCTGATCAAAGAGCACCATACCAACACTAGGATCAAGAGGAAAATAGAGTATAAGTGTAACTGGTCTCAGGGTGTGCGAGATCCAAAAGCAGGCTGCGACTTTGTTTTGTATCTCTCAACTGCCAGACGCCCTTGGTGCTGCAGCTGAAAGGAGAGGTTACTGGAGTTCATTCATACAGCTCACGGGGCTGCGCTGGCCTCTCTTCCTGTTTGCATGGAAGTACCATCGCCTCCAACAAAGAGAGAGACAAAGAAGCACAGAGAGGGAGAGAAGAGATGATGGTAAGAGGACAGACTTATCCCCGGTTAACAAACTGGAAATTAGTAACAGTGGGAGTGATGTGGCCACCTTGCTGCCATGAAATTCCTTTGAAGGCCATTGACACAAGTTGCTTTGAAATCTGGAAAACAATACAAGTCAGGTCTGGGTAACGAAGATCCAGAAACTTTTAGGCTTTCTGCCTTCACCTCAGCTTCCAAGACACTAGCTCAACTACAGTACAACCACCTTAGGAATGGCAAAAATCAGGGCATGCACTGGGTTACAGCAATAAAGATGTTACAGTAGCAGCATCCTTTCACCTTCCTCTCCCCTGCAAGCTGTCCTATCACTCATTCTCAGTTGTCTGGCCAGATGAGTGCCCTGACACAGGGAGCTAAAGAAGCAGTCACCTTCAAACAACCAACTCCTGCAGCATTGCAGAGAGACAAGACTTGCTGTTTGTAGCTGAACTGCAATAATCCTCCACGTCTGGCTGCCAATCTAGCTCATCAACAGCTCAACACTATCATCAGCAGCCTTCAGATGGCAGGAAACAGAACAGAGGCTTTGACAGGGACTTCCAACAGGAAAAATCCCATCTGTGCTCCTTCCAGGAGGATGAAACACACAAAGCAGAGCAGCTGCACCCTCCTGCTCACAGAGGGGCAAAGGTCAGCTCTCTGCAACAACTTGGGAAGAGGAGGAAGGGAGGGGATCCAGTCCAGAGTCTTGACTACAGAGCATGTTTGTCAGCATCAACTATAATATCAAACCCTCCCTATGAAAACTCACTTTAAAATCGCAACAGCATTCTTTTGCCAGTATCACTTGCAATTTCCCCAAACAAGTTAAGCTATCGCACCAGTAAGACTGCTTTTCTCTTGCACATTTGTGTATATCTATGCAAAGGTTTGGCGGGTTTGGTGGGTTTTTTTCCTTCCTAGGGCCCCTCTAGGGCTAATGGTGTAACTTTTTTCATGTTTCAAACCCAACCACAGGACACACACACATGGAAAAAAAAAGAATAAAAAGCAAACATGAAAAGTGTTCAAGGAAACTAGAAAATTCCTAGTACAAAACAGTTCTGCTAACTAGCAAGGAAATTAAAGTCTATATGCTTGCAGCTTATTAATCCTAATGCTGACCTGCTCTTGCACATTCTACAGTGCAGTGACAGTTCATCACAACCTACCTGATGACCCTGAAAATGACATCTGACCCCACCACCTTAATTTCCTTATAACTGCCAGCACATGGGAGCATGAAAAACATACCAATAGACTGTTCTCTTCTGCATTCCTCCTCTAGCTTTATTCAGCCATCAATACTTTGTTCTACACAATCATACATGGCTATCCAAAACACAACAGGCAGCCATTCATTGAAGCAACAGTTTTAAGACCCAGAGCCTCCTTAACTGTCTCCAAAAACAGGGTTTAAGAGAGAGGAGATACACAGTAAAAACCAGATCAGAGTTAATGATATCATAAAATAATTAACAGGAGCACAACTCTTAAATCATAGTGGACTTCCACAAGGGTGCCACATTTAGAACAAAAGAAAACCCTACCTTAGATCCTACATTCCTCCTTTACATTTTTCAATCCAACAGATGTTACAGCCTTGCTTCACAGACCACAAATCTCACTCATGGCAGATTTGAGATGTCATCCTAATGTCATTTACAAACTGAAGCAAGAGATAAGAATTTTTTTTAAATAAAAGAGAAACTACAAAAAACATTAATAAATACCCAAAATAACATGGCGGGGGGGGTGGAACTCGATGATCTTTAAGGTCCCTTCCAACCCAAACTATTCTATGATTCTATAACATTCTGATAGTGGAGATTCAGGGGAAAGGATTCAAATTAGTCCTTAAACAATAAGAGAACTAGATTATGCCTAGGAAAGAGCACATGTTGAGAATTATAACAACAAATGATCACACAGCATATTGTTTACCTGATTGTCTTCATGGAAATTATTTAATCTCCACTAATCTATGCAGTATGGGAATAATATTTTGTGACCCATTCCTATTTTAGCCAAGTGCCTTTAAGAGCTGGCATCACAAAAAGGAAATCTGTTCAGCTCATCTCTTCAACCTCAGTATCCCAAAGAGCTGTTGATGCCTCTGAGTTCTCCAATCCACTGTCAACACTGAACTACTAAAAAAGACAAAAGCAGTTAGAAGCAGCTGCAACATTTTACTAGAAAGACAAGATGACAAAGGACATGTAAAGCTGCAGGATGCATCAGAGCAAAGCCAGAAAAAGAACTTTCAAGCCCTCAACTTCTAGCCCTTGTCCAGATCACCTTCTCCAACAAACCAGTTGTCTTCATCCTCCAGCAGATATGAAATAAAATAACATGAAGTATAGAAGCAAAAGAGAACTAAACATAATAAAGGAGAGTGGTGTTTACAGTACAACTCTTTATGCTGCACATCACCACAGCTGAAAGAAGATTGTCTCTTGGAAATAGCCTTCCTATAATATATCTACATAGGATTTAGTATCCAAGCTCCATCCCACCTAAATGCATCAATCAAAACAAATACTACCACTCACAGGCAAAACACAAATACCGTACTGGATTACAAAACAGGCAGGAAACTCCTTAAGATTCCTTTATGGGCAGTAGGGGAAAAGCACCAATTCACATTCAGAAATAACATCCTTAGATGTAGTATAGAGATTAGGAAGAAATGACAGTACTACAAAAATAGCCACACAAAAAACACATCAGAGGTATACTGGAATGGAATTTCAAATTAAGTTAGCCTGACTGTTAGTCTATTCCCCATTCATCCAATATTAGGGATATACATTGGCAGGTTTTGTTAACACTGCTCTTGGAAGAGTGGAAGAAGAAAGGCAGAAGTTCTCAGCCTACAGCATATGCACATATCCAAACCTAGATCAGCCAGAAGATTGCTGTAGAGTAAAAAGAGAGATCACAAGAGCTGCCACAAAATATAGTTAAGACTGGCATAGGGTTGCAGGACAGCATAAAGGACTATTAAGAACTCTACTGTAAAGTAAACTTACCCTTCTTTTGACTCTGCTATACTGGATCTTGGCCTATGTGGTCTACTTCTGCTTTGGGAGGTCACTGCAACTAAACACAAGGCAAAATAACAGAAAAAAAATGGACGCATTTTTATAAAGCCACAGAGTGCTAGTTAGGAGGGAAGGGTTAAAGGTCTGAAAATGAGAGAAAGAGGATCTGTGTGACAGGAAGAGAGCATGTGAGAGGGCGTGTGACAGGCTATGTAGCAGAATGTGTGTGCAGATCTCATTCCCTTTAAGGCTCTTGGCCAAATGTGGAGCTGAACTTTCTGCAGATTTTGTCCTGCCAAGTCATGTTCCCTTCTCACACTGCCTGACATCACCACAAATACTTAACTGGAAAACAGACTGGAGCCGGACAGAGTCCACTGCTCAAACACTGGCCAGTGAAGTGGCTGCTCTGCTGGCACACCCCCCAGATGGGGAACTAGAGCCACCCACTCTCCTTGTAGGTTATTTCCAACCTACAGGAAAGGAGGTCTTATCCTCATACATCCAGAAAGAGCCCAAAAAGGGACAATGAGGTTGGAGGTGCTAACAGACAAGTAACATAACCCAAAACAGACTGAAAGGCTGTGCAAAGGCTCTAACAGAAAAAAAACCAAAATAACCATCAGATTTTCAGGGTTTGTCACAAACAAGGTGCTGCAAAGAGTCCACTCTGTTCCAAACTTGTCACGACAACAAGGAAGTCATGACACGAGACACACAGATGAACCAGGAGCTGCTGGTTCTACGTAGATATTCTGCACAAAGCAAGCACACAAACATTATACTGTCAGAGTTTGCATCAACAGCTTCTCAGAAATAATTGTGAACCCAAGATCAGTGCTGGAAAACAAGCACATGCACAACTGTGTGGGGGCATCCCATGGAGATATGTCAACAGGTGGCTGGATTTCTTATTTGGATCCTTGTATCAAGGGAGAAGGGTGGGGATGGCCTGCTGATTCTGGGACATTGGTAAAGGCACCACCCAGAGCAAGTATGAAGATGATACTGGAACAAGGGAGGACAGAGACCGCAGTCTATTCTTTTCTTCAGCCTTCACCTACAGCTCACTGATGAAACGCACCATGATCAAAAATATCCACAAATTACAGGTGATAGGGAGAAAATTCATATCCTCTTCAGGCAAAGGTTTCTGCTTCCTCCACTCCTGTTCTGTTCCGAGGTTGGGAGCTTTCTACAAACCAAGGGAAAATTTTTCTTCAGTCCCATAGACCCCAGAAAGCAAAACCTCCTCTTCTCAAATACACCTATACAGCAGAAGCTGTATTGTATGATCTGTGCTTATCAGTATTACACATTTTAAAACACTCTTCAGAACAGAAGTTCTCTTCCTTTGCTAAGGAAGGGAGTTTGACAACTTTCTTAAAGGACTGGTGGTGCAATTTTGCCTGTCCCCATGCAATAGGGACCTTAAATCACATACCTAGGGCTTCCTGCACAGAACTTCAGATGTTTGTGAATGTGGACCCCCTCAGCAGCTGTAAACACAGAAGCCACCCTTTCAGCTTCCTCACTGCTATTTCACAGAAACCAAAATATTACTCTTCTCCACTAGACAATGATCAAATGTCCACTAGACAATTGAAAACAGTCAATTAGAATGGGAATCACAAAGTTGGCGTTTAAAGGGGAAGTGACAGGTGACATCTCCTCTCAGGGAGGGCAGGCAGCTAGACAGGCTGCCGTAGTGGTACTCACACAAGCCAGTGTAAGCTGGGCTGGCCACAGGATTCCGTGTGAGAGAGAACATGTGTGTGTGCATGTCAAGGCAAGCATGATCACAGCAAGTCTCAAAGCCTGTTCCACTGCAATATCCTTCATGTGACCACAAACACTCACATGTGCACATACTGCTGGTGGTGTGCAAGAAGCTACTACATGTGCACTGCTGACGGCCTGACTGTGTAAAATCCTCCAGGAAAATTCACTGTGTACCATGCAGAATTCTTTTGTGGCTGGTACATTTCTGTATGTACATCCCTGGCAATTAAGATACACTACAGAGCTTATGCAGAAGCCTATTACCTCTTTGCCCTCATTTTATAGGGGTCCTACATAGCCTGTTTAAATTCCAAATGTTTTCCTTTAAATGGATCATACAAGCATTTAGCAAGATCTATCAACATTTTACTCATGAAATTTATTTTTTTAAGTTAACAATCATTTATTACAAAGTTTAAATCCATTATTTAATAAAACTCTATCCAAGTAGCACAAGGTCACTGAAGAACATTTAAGTGAATTTCCACACTTGAGGAAGTCAGAAAATCCACAGAATAAAAATCTGCTGAGGTACCAAACAAATCTTCCTTAAAAAGGCAGAAAGATTAGTTTATTCAATGTAATTATTAGATTAGCTCACCAAAAGCTGGGGGGGGCAGCATAAAATGAGAAGGAGGTGTGTCTCTCCCAATTTTTAAACAAAAACAAGGCAAGGGAGGATGAGTTATGCTCTTTCTAAGATCTGGAAGGACACAGTGACCAGAAACACCCAGTGCACTTTAAGTACAGATAACACTACTCTGTTTAAAATCAGTCAGTTTTAATAGCACACACTCCAACAAGCATATTTTCTATTATGTAGCCTCGTTATTATAAATTATTCTGTAATTGTAGCCCAATTATTATTTAATTTGACCTTTTAATTCAAATGCAGTTTTGTACCAGTCATGAGGAAAGAAATTACTCCTCTAGTAAATCCAAATGACCATTATCTACTGCAAACTTTTACTGTGATATAATAGCATAATATGTGTATGTAGGTATACTGCATCATCCTGTTTAGCAAGTGCCAGTAATGGATGAGCCTAATCCATTACAATAAGCCTCCCTTTTAAAACAAATGCAAAACAAAGCTCAAATGAATTATTTAAATCACCAGATTTAACATGATTTGTATCAGCAAGTGGGAAGCCTTGACTTAAACTAATTAACCATGCTTGATTCACAGTTACAGTAGAACCAGCAGGCCAAGACTTCCCCCCCTCTCCCCAGAGGGAGAGGACAATTTTCACACCCAGTTCATTTAATGAAATTTTACAAATATATTTGCCAATTATTTTTAAAAACCTTGAAGCAAAGCAGAAAGCCCGATATGCCAGGAGACGCCTACACACTTGTCAGTCAGCAGCTTTAGCAATCACTCTGATACTCACCTAACATCTTTTATTTACATCACAGAGAAGTTTCTGTGCGTACACAATACAACTCAACTTTGCAGCCTTTAAATTGCTTCAATCCCACAAAACAGTTGTTTTTAGTCCTACAGACATTAGTTTTGGTCTGTTGAAATCAAGATTCAGATTTCTAATTGTCTCTTAATTTCTTCATCAACTACCCACTAAATAAACCTTTAACTTGTCCCCCCCCCCCTTTAAATACAGTGGAGTGCTCTGCTCTTCTCCATGCACTACTTTGACTATCCTTTTCCCTGCACAAACAGAATGTTTTAATGTACATACTGCCAAGCTTTTAAGTGAAAATATAAGAAAGTAGAATATGTCACCATAACATTTTCTCTTTTACTGTCAATAAAACAAGCAATTTTGCTTCATAGCAAATCTGGTTGTGAGATCTCCAGATCTAGAAGTACAAGCTACACTGGGTCCTCTTCACTGATAACACGAGAAAGGAATTTGTCTGAACTCCAAAACCAGGAGAAAAAAGGGATTCTGTCCTGAGCATAAAGTCACAGAACAAAAACCTCACAAGAATAATCAAGTAACCCATCATCTCTCTTCTAATAGAGATTTTTTTTAAAACACAACCAGGTCATCTAATTTAACATTACTATACACATCTCAAACCCAAACTGCCTATAATACAGTAATGAAAACATTAAGTCAAATGTTGTATTCATATACTAGCAGAAGTATGATCTAATTACCAAGTTCAACCTGTTTGTAGCCTAGATACAGAGTAAGCTCTGTCAGCATTCCCTTGCATTCCCTTTCAACAACACAGATTCCACAGACAGGAGAATGTGATTCTGCCTTCCTAAATTACCGGGTTGTGAGGAAAACAAGTAACAAACCCTACTGCGGACCAGCAGAACATTTTCTCCTAGTGAAACAAGTATCATTGTAGAGAAACCTAGAATTGGTTAGGTTGGAATGGAACTTAAATACTCCCTAGTTCCAACCCCCTGCCACAGGCAGGGATACCTGAAGGTTTCACCTAAGTTCTGAAACACCGATTTTTCTCCAAGATCACGTCCATGAATCTTATTACTTGGGGGTAGGAGAGTAGGGAAAGGAGGGAGAATGATATGCAACCAGATACAATATGCAAAGACACATCTGCAACAACGAGACTTTCACAGCTGCCACTTCCACAGCAGAAAGCAGGATCACTCTTCAATGCACTCAATACAAAGCACATTATATTCCATACTCTTCCTTGGACAGAGAGGAAAATTACTTAGAAAAAAACAGCCACAGTTACAGATCTGAAGTTCAGAACTTAAAATTTTGAAAACCGTCAATCTTGACAGCCATACATACAGCTACAAACCAGATAATTACAAGAGACATGTCACTTTAAGAAACATAGTAACCGCAAAACCCTTCTGTTTACCACAGGAGTGTGTAGTGAGGACTAGTCCTAGAGAAATCATCTTTCTTGGAAGAAAAAAAAAAGTCATAGACAACAAGTGCACTTTAACACAGTGGGAACATGACCCTTCCTGCAGATGTGAGAAGGCAGTAAACTCACACTCTGCACTCGCAGGGCTGCATGTCTGTTCCACACACCCTCTGCCTGCCTCCTCACCACACAGCCAGCTGGTAACAGAAACGGGCCAACAGGGTGCTGAGAGCTGCAGCAGCAGTAACTGGAAACAACTGACAAGGGTAACCCATGCACACAGCCAGGGCATACTCATTCTGCGATTAAGTTTCCCATTTCTTTTTCTTTTAGATTAGACATTTTATATTTATATAGCTTCTGCTATGGTACTTCTCCTTGCATCCTTCCACATTACAAATAGCTGCAGCTTTCCTCTGGAAGCTACAGATCTCCTGAGTAGCTCCACAACAACCCATGTTCTTGTCCTACCCAAGGCTAGGTTGTGTTTATTCCCCTCACCTTTGATTTAGGGAGGAGAAGGAGGGAAGGGAGAGATATGTTAACTATTTTCATCTCTGCTTTTCTCCTGCAAAAGTAAAGTTGGCTTTCCTGTAACTGGGAGGATGCATGGGTGCATGGGAATTATCACCAAACTAATTACTTAGACCTAAAAAGAAACAACACAGAAAGAAAGGGTTACACCATGAAGCCACACAGTCAGTCTGCCCTCTCAGGTCTAGCAGCAGCAATCTGCTGGCAAACGTTCCATGGAAGCGATAGCAGAGAAGCACTACAAGGCCAAACCCTGGCAAATGCATCCAATGCCCTCTTTTCCACGGTGCAAAGGAGGGCTGACCTCAGCAACACTTCCCTGAAATTTGAAAGCCACGTTTACTTCCCAAACTGAAAGTATTTTTTTCTCTTTTTGCCTCATAAGGAGGGTTTTATCTTAAGACTCAGTTACTCCACAAGGAGTA
Organism: Turnix velox; assembly: GCA_013400935.1. Classification (NCBI taxonomy): domain Eukaryota; kingdom Metazoa; phylum Chordata; class Aves; order Charadriiformes; family Turnicidae; genus Turnix; species Turnix velox. Next base: position 86,723 of record VZTY01012542.1, on the reverse strand, counting down.
ACTCACCATAACTCTCACTAAAGGAAGTGGGAAAAAAAAACCAAAAAAACACCACAAACTTTTCTCCTTCTGTCTGTCCAAGTATAGCCTTCTCGCTGACACCTGTGGAACAGCAGATGCTCCACATACCTTGAAACAAGCAGCAGAGCTCAGAGGACTCTTCCCTACAGACAAACATAACCTGCAGTCATAGCCAGTAACTGGCTGACATACAGTGATCCAAACGGTTAGTCAGAAACATGACTCAGTGTTGGAGACTCCCTCAAAAAAAGCTTTGCAGTGAAGGGCCCAGCTGTGCTTTTGGGGAAAAAAAA
>VZTY01012542.1:28665-85141 GCA_013400935.1 Turnix velox | reverse complement strand
GGCTGGGAGAGAGGGCGGGTGGACGGGGTCGGGGTAACGCGGTGCTGCCCGCAGGTGTACCGGCACGGAGACCGCTCGCCCATCAAGGCCTACCCGCGGGACCCCTACCAGGAGAGCGCTTGGCCGCAGGGCTTCGGGCAGCTCACGCAGGTGAGTGCGGGGCCGGGATCGGGACCGAGACAGGGGAGCAGCCAGAGCCGCGAGTAACACTCCGTGCCGTTGCAGGTGGGGATGCGGCAGCAGTGGGAGCTGGGCCAGGCCCTGCGGCGGCGTTACCGAGGCTTCCTCAGCGAGACATACCGGCGGCAGGAGGTCAGTGCCGGGGATCGGAAGGGAAAGAGACAGTGGCGGCCTCGTCTCACCCAGTTTCTGTTTCCCAGCCCGTCAGCGCCACAGGAGCCGAGCTGGAGAAGGGGGAACCGAGCACAGGCCTTGTCCTGAGCCGGGCGGCGGGGGGTAGGATGGGGCGGCGGATGCCCCCGCCGCGGTGAGGCCGTTAAAGTTACCTGCTCCGAAGTCAGAGGGTCAAAACGGTAACACTACGTGGGAGCTGGTGCTTGTACCTTTCTGGACATTATGAGGTTTTATTTGTTTTATTGTCACACCAGCAGAGAAGAATTCAGCCTGTGTTTGCCCTCCCCAGGGCACTTCAGGTACAGTCCTGTGGGACTCTGAACACACAAAAGGCAGTTACTGCCCGAAAGTGACTCTCTCCTTTGTTTCCACCTCAGTACTTTCCCCCATAGCTGTTTATTTTCTTCTCTCATTCTGGGGTGTTGCCACACCTTATGTTAATTCTTGAAAAACTGGTAGTTTTTATAAAAAAATTACAGAGTCCTCATGGAACCATGTGCTACGCACAGAGGAAAATCTAAAAAATCAAAATAAGTAAGGGAATATAAAATTCCCCCACATACCCTGCTGGCTGATCAGAGGGGTGTGAGTCAACGCCTCACTGTGACAGAGGCAAGCTGTCACCTGAGTCACATGGACAGCAGCCCTTCAAGACTCTCTTGTCCCACCACTGGCTCTGCATCACTTCAGTTCTTTTACCTCAGCTCATCTGGTGCGATTGACTGGGCCAATGGAGAATCCTATACAATTTTTTGGCTTTGTTCCCCCCTTTTTTGGGATTACTCTATAAATGCCCAACTTCCCCTGTTTCATATGACATCCTTTCTATGACATTTATTTGCTTTATTGGTAAAACTTGCAGCATCAGCTCAAACACAGATCCTTTAACCTTTCCCAGTAGTTCCTTTCCAAACATACTTCATTCTTACAAAGCTTCTTCTACCTGAAGCTATTTTATTCCTCCTGCTTGAGAAGGGAAAACAAACTAAGGCAAACAAAAGCTGTTCTACTAACCAAGCCCAAACCCCTGCTGGAGTTGAGCAACCTTCCTCTTACAAGAAGTGTTGCCTCTGGGTGACATATGACCATTTGTCACCTGACTCAGCGACAAGCTGGAGCCCTTCAAAAGGTGCTGAAGAAAGCATGTATGCTCAGGGCTTAATTTTCTTCTCTCACTCTTCTATAGTTAGATCCTGATCTTTTCAGATACTTCCTTTCAGTTTCTTCAGAGGTTACCAATGATGAAGGCAACCCTATCTAGTGAGTACAGGGTCAGTTGTTTTCAAGTTACAGTTAAGAGGTAAAAGTGAGTAGAAATCATCAGGGAACAGAGAAATTTGTTTGTCAAAAAAGCAAGTCTATTTTTTTTCTCCATGACTGTTAAGTTTTTGTGGGAGCTGCTATATAAAGTGAGCTATTTTTCATTGTTTCCCCTCATGTAACATTGCATTGAAAAAAAATGTAATCTTGACATTGTATTTCATTCTTCTGCCTTTTTATTCTTCTTGTTTCAGATTCAGCATCTTATTTTCTAGAATGTTCTTTCATGATTTCTGATGTGTTTCTCTTGCTTTATTATCAGTTTCTACCTGGTCTCCCCCTATATGTTTTCAGTACACAGATAACAGAATATTGAAGTTTTGCTATTTTGCCCCTCTGGACTTGTCTATATTTTTCTCATTTCTCTGGCTCAGATCTCTTTCTGAGCTTTGGAATGGTAAGTCTTGACCCACTAATTCCAAGAGCCCACAGTGATCTGTAAATATAGTGCATTTCATATCTGTGCCCATCGTTACTTGTATCTCTGTTTTGCTCTTCTCTGGCTCTTCCTTGTATTTCCATTCTTTTCTATCTGTAGGGTCCACACAGTGCATCTGGCTGTCAACAGACCACTTCAGTATCACACACCAAATTGTCTTTGTTTTGCTCAGGTTGACATCAGCAAGCTTGGTCACTTCATCTTCTGTTTCCTGATGTTATCCTGTTGCCCCTGAACAGCCCCAGGGCACTTGGCAATATTCCTCAGTGCTTTGTACTCTGAGCACCATTGCTTTGCTAATTGTAATGTAGTCTGTTCCTGTCCTGACAGATCTTCATCCGCAGCACAGACTATGATAGGACGCTGATGAGTGCAGAGGCCAATCTGGCAGGCCTGTATCCCCCAGAGGAACAAGAGATGTTCAACCCTAACATCTCCTGGCAGCCAATCCCTGTGCACACCGTGCCCGAGTATGAGGAAAGGGTAAGTTAGTCTCAAGAGGCATGTCACGCTGACTTCTCCAGAAGTCTTTCAGTCTGTTACATTGTCTTGAACTTCTCTTGGGACCTGCTTAGCAAAGGTTCTTCTGCTCTCAGAACAAGAGGATAATTCAGGGGCTGTATTCACTCAACATGTTAGCTGCAGCACCTCAGCAGGCCACACACCATCTGGAGTATGTTAGAAGGCAGTACTCGAGGCTGTTTACAGCTGTGTTTTGCTAGTTTGGGTTTCATTATAGCTGCGCATGTTAACTGCTAATTCTATGCTTTGGTGTTCTCAATGACCTAGCTGCTCTTCTTGTCTCTGCCCAGCTACTGAAGTTTCCTTTGACCCTCTGTCCACGGTATGAACAGCTCCAGAATGAAACACGGCACTCAGCAGAATTTATAAATAAGACCAAAGAGAATTGGGTAAGTGATTGTTTGTGTGAGACAAGGTGGTCTTAGGCTTGTAGTTAAAGTATTGTCAATCCTCTCCTATAAATACTCACAGCTCTTGAGAAAAAAGTTAGGAATACCTGTGCATATAATATAGTATGAAGTAAGAAAATCAAAGACCTTTCTGTTTTCTCATATCTACAGCAATTCCTGCAGATGGTGGCAAATAAGACTGGGATCCGTGATGTCTCTCTTGAGTCTGTTTGGAGTGTGTATGACACATTGTTCTGTGAAGTAAGTTTGGCCATGGGAATTTGCTCTTTAGGACTAACTGGATTTGACAGAAATTTACTTTGCAAAATTCTCTGAAAGAGCTTTTCACTATTTCCCACCCTAGGGTCAGAAGTAATTTTCCAGTTTCAGAATAGTAACAGTTCCTGCTCACTAAAGGAATCACCTACTTTTACACCCTCTAACTTGCAACTTTGTAGCTTAGATATGTATCTGCCAGAGCAGAAAAACTCCCACTTTCATTAACAAATGTCTCTTTTGAAAGTCACTAGAAAATGACTGCAACCTGAAATTTTTAGATGTCTGTGAACAAGTCTGAGTTAAGTTAGGTGACAGTGAGATCTTTAGAAACTGAAGGAGCATTAAATTTGTAGGTTGGGAGCTTAGATTAGAACTATTCCTAGTCCTGCCTGTCTCCCTTGTATTTATATGCAGCACAGCAGCGTGAGTGCACAAGCACAAATGGAAAAGGGGCATATTTGAAACAATAGAGATCAGCAGCAGTACTGGCAGGACCCCACACACCCTGGCTTCAGTCCTTTGTTACTCTGTGATCCATGCTCCCTACAGAAGGGCATTCTGTTTCTCGTCCTAGCAAGTGCACAAAATGGATTTGCCTGAATGGGTGACACCAAGTGTTATGACTCAGTTGAAGCAACTAAAGGACTTTGGTTTTGAATTTCTGTTTGGGATCCACAGTCGGGTAGAAAAAGCTCGTCTGCAAGGCGGTAAGTGCACCAAGGAGGGAGCTTCATGCAGCTCTTTCTAGTTTTTGCCTCTTAGCATCCATTCCCTTTCCTCAGGGGTTCTGCTGGATCACATAAGGAAAAACATAACCAAAGCAGCAAATGTTTCTGGCCACCAGAAGCTGAAACTACTTGTTTATTCAGCGGTAAGTCAGAGCTTGGAGTTAGCTTTTGTCCATCTCCTCCTCCCTGAAGGGGACTGGGGCTTTGTGATAATTTTAACCCTTTCTGTCTTTTCTACAGCCATTGCAGTGACCAGGACACACATTTTTGCCTCTGGCTGGGTTGGATGTGTTGTATCTGGCATCTTTCCTCTGGGGTCACTGAGGAAAACACCCAACCTGCACTTTGTTTCTGTTAGCTCAGGTTCACAGATAAGACTGGCAAACCTTAGGGAGCCACTGCTTGATTCATTTGGTGTTGGGTTGATACTACTCAAATGTGCTGTTTCAGCAGTGTAGATACAGAATAATCCCTCTTTTCCAGCAGCCTACTGACTGGGAAAGCCACTATCTCTCCTACATTGCTCCCTAGCAATTAATTCTTAAAAAACAATGCAGGACATACATGGCTGTGTTTCTTCCTTCCCTTCTCTGGCACCATCACAGATCACCATTCTAGCAGTACAGTTCCTCTCCCTTCTTTCAGATGGAAGTTACAAAGGTGCTGGCCCCTCACCCCTGCCCATTCCTGGTATGGTCTGAGCTGCGCTACCACATCCGTAGGGGTGACTGATTGAGTTTTTTTCCCCTCTTTCTCAGCATGACACCACACTTGTGGCACTACAGATGGCTCTAGATGTCTACAACAAGATTCAAGCACCATACGCCTCATGTCATTTATTTGAGCTGTACCAAGAGGATGATGGGTGAGAGATGCAGTAAAGATGTCTGCTGTGATTTCACCTCAAGGGTTAGATACCCAGATTGGCTCCACCCTAGGGGGATGCAATTTTGCTCATAGTGGAAGACTCTTAGGAGGAAAATGACCACCAGACTGAAGGATGTGCACACCAAGTGTTTGGGAAGGGATTTAGCTGGATAGAAAAAAAATCCAAACATCATCTAGCTGTATTTTGTTTTCAGTAATTTCTCTGTGGAGATGTTTTTCCGGAATGAGAGTGGAAAGGAACCTTTCCCACTGACAATCCCTGGCTGTCAGCACAAATGTCCACTCCAGAGATTCTTGGAACTCACAGATGCTGTTGTTCCCCAGGACTGGGAGCAAGAATGCCAGGTAGCAAGCAGAGTGCATGACACAGGTAAGCCCAGGCTGGATCAGAGTGTGGCAGAAGGGTAAAGCTTGAACTGTACCATGTTGACATGTTCTATCCTCCCTTGCAGAACTACTTGTGGGTCTGGCCGTGTGTGGATCCATTCTTCTTCTCCTTATAATCCTCCTCTTGACTGTACTCTTTCGCATACAGTCCCAGCCCCCTGGCTACCGGCACGTTTCCAACGAGGGAGAAGAACAGCCCTGACAGTTGCTTCAACTCCTCCCCCAGCAGTAGAAGGGAGCAGTTTTGCCCCTAAGGATGATTGGGCACCTTCACTTACTGAGCTCTTTTCTGCTTTGGCCATTGCTTCCCAGAATGAAGCTGGATGATTTTTGGATGCTTTCCAAAGATGATGTCCCAGGGAGAGAGGACAGCTACTCTAATGGAAATGACACCTTAATTCTGAAGCCAGTATACTGTGTGGTGCCCTCAGTCCTCATACACCTTACTTTACCTAGTCTGGGATTCCCAACATGACCAGTTGGAGCTGGTCAAGAGCTTTCATCCTTTCAGCAATTACAAACATTACCACTCACTCCAGCTACCACAGAGGCACTTGGGCCTCCAGCAGCTGCCATGTGCAGTGCAGTCAGGAGTTGCATCTCTCTTCGGGGTCGGCCTACTTTGAGTGCTTCTCTCTCAAGCCATTGGGCTGATGATGGTGAGAAGACTGGGTTTGGAGCAGAGGGCCCAGCTTACACCAACAGTGAACCAAGACACATCTACTGTCTATGCAGGGGGAACTTCTGCAGATGGTAACACAGTGAAAAGCATTTCTTGAGGTGGCTGCTAAGTAGATGCTGCTGGCAACTGCCCTTTTCCCCCCCTCTTCACATGGTGGTTCAAAAGAGAACTGTCCTAGAATCAAGACAAGATTGGAAACCTGGCTGTAGTTTTTAGAATTCAGCCCAGAGTAGGTTACCTGTTATCTAAAAAAGCACTTCATGAAGAGAGATGAATTCTTGTGACCATAGGAAACCCACATCCAGTTTCTTGAGCTGTTTACCTAAGAGTAGATTAAATGCCAAGTCCTGTAGTTCTTCCTGAATGGATGGACAACAAACCAACGCCATTAAGGAACAGAGTTTGAAGGTAACTATGGATCCCTTTACTTGCCACACTCTGGCCTTTTGTCAGAAATGTGATTCTTTCTCCAGGTTGGCCCCCTTGTGCACTGCAGCTGCTCCAAGGAATTTTATGCCAAGTGCTGTACTTTTTGGCAAATGAGAGACTGCAGCAGACACCAGAAAGCACGGACTTTTCACATGGTGATACTGCACATTCACTTCTTGCTTTTACTTCCCTTTTTGCTGCAGTTCCCTTCCCCTCTTGGCAGCAGAAACCAGGTCTTAGTTTACAGATATTTCCTTTTCTTCCCCCATGGAGCACTGCAGGGACTTTTCCCCACACCATAATTGGCATCTGCCAGCATGGGAACTGTAAATCAGCAGCAGCTTGCTGTTCTCAGCATCTTCCTCACCTTTTTGTCCTCTGACTATATCTAGATCTCTTGCACAGCAAGACAGTCGTAAAGAAAAAGCTGCTGCCTATAAGAACAGGCACATGAAAGAGGTAATAGAAAGTGCAATTAGGATGACCAGACCTGTTATTTTTAAAGGCAGCAAATTTTGCACACACAGGGCAAAGGTTTCTATAATGATTTAGACATTCTGACTGTGAATTACGTTCTGTAATTGTTCAAATACATTTCCTTTTTGTTATTAAAATCAAATTCACACAGAACTCTACTCTTGTTTTTCTCTAAGAGTTCACTGGGCTAATGCCAGTGTAGAAAAACAGGCAGAACTTACTGCAGTATATCCCATCCCCAAGTAAATCCCTGATGTACAACCACAGCTCAGTGAGAACTGAGACAAACTATTTTCAACCACGCACAGATACAGCTTATAACACATCCTGTCCTATGAAGAAGGCATCACTGTAGACAAAGTAATACATATGACTGGTATTTCCACCACTGTTCTGTCTCAGCCCTCTTGCAGAAAGGTCAATTTCTTCCTCCATACAAAACAGTTCAGTGGAATGCTCAAAGCAGCCACTCTGTATCAAAGAATTTTGGTTTAGTACAAAACTTTATTAATACCAATACAGCAAAACTATAAAAGTGAACATAGAGAATGTGAACAGGCCTGGTACCTGTCCCATCCATCAACCTCTGGGAGAGCAACACTATCCCAGAAAACCTTGTAAACAAACCAGAAAAAGCAAAACTCTTCAGTTTAACAGCAGTCTTGAGATTTGGCTCTGAGCATGAGTATTTGGAAAAATATTCCTCATTTCTGCTTTACATGACTTCTATCTGATACCCTGAACCACATAGGCATGGGTTTAAAAAATCACTTTAGTGACAAGAAAAAGCCTAGAGCTCTGAAAATAGAAACTACAGAATCAGTAGATCCCCAGCTGCATACTGCCCTTGCATCCCCTGAGGCAGGTAAAGAGCTCTGGCATCATGTTCTCTGTGGTCTAGTTATGCTGCTGCAAGCACAGAACAGGCCATACCTCAGGTCTTGACAGACACATTTTTCTGAGCAGCTCACATATAGGAGAGGCTGTGTTCGCCCAAGTTACCCATTGCCTCAACCCTGTGATCATTCTACCTTTATTCTGTTAGCAAAGGGTTTGTCAGCTCAGTTGACCAGAACAGGCTGGGGGCTGTCATGAGCTGCTCCAAAGCAGACTGCAAAAGATGGTAACAGCTCACAAATGATGACAAGCAGATGTGGCAGGCTAGAAGCAGTTAACTTTAGCAGGATCTGAGAACATTGAAGTTGTCCTCTTGTCTCCGAAAATGAGTGGCAACTCCACTTGGAGGAGGAACTGGGTACTGACACAACTTTCTAGTTGAGGAAGCAAAAGGAACTGGGGAATCAAGATCAGATCCAGGTAATAAGGACAAAGTGGAAGCCTAATGCCCTGCAAAGCTCATCATACCCATTGCCAACAATGAATTTGTATTCTGTAATCCAGGAAGGATCAAAATACAAATTCATTTATTTAGACCCTTCCCTTTCTGCTTCCTTCCCTGTGACACAGAATCATTGCTTTTAGTTTTTGTCTCTTCCAGCTTCAAAGACACCAAATTAGCTTTGAGTTTGCTTGTCCCAGGGTTTGCCTGCCTTTGCCCTATACGTCTGGACAAACTCCATCTTTCAATCCCATGTTCTGTCATGGCTTTCAAAAGATGCTCTTGCTTCTTGGCCACCATCTCCTCTCGGCTCCAGATCAGAATATTAAAACCTGAGAGTATAAATTAAACACTGCATCAGAAACTGTAGATCAAATGTATTACCTTAAGCTATGTCACGAAGATGCTAGAAATTAAAAATGCTTTGTCTGCTTTAAGATATTTACAAGCTACAGAGGATACGAAGGTATTTCTTGCAGATGCTATCTCCACACAGCCAAGGAAATTTAATCTAATTAAGAAACAATCTAGTAATTCCTAATCTCATCTGTCATTTAGGTTTAAGACCTAAATCTATAAGCAGCCTAGGAAGTGAGTAATTTAAATTAAGAGAGAGGGCAAGCAGGAAAAGGCTTCCCTCTTCCCATCATTTTCTGCTTCTGTTCCATGTCCAGAAGATGACAATGGCTCCCTGGTGCAGGGAGGCTCCTTATTCAGCTGGACTTCATGCTCTCAGGAATGTTTCATGGGAGGTGACTTGCAACCTATTTTCTATTTGTAGAGGTGAAGGACTGAAAAGAAGGTCTTTATCCTTTTTGCAGCTGTTGAAAATTATAAAGGACTACTAACAAGTGAGATTTCAGAAACCCTCATTTGCTAATTGCTTTAGTCTGGAGAAACAAGCCTGTTCATTTCTGGGACTGGAACCCACCAGTGCTTAGTGGCCCAGGTTCTCTATACTTACCCATGCCAGAAGCCAGTGTGTCTCCCATAGGGTTAAATTTATTGAGCTGAAAACGGAAACAATCAGAGTCTGTAAGAGCATCACTGCTTACGTAACAGTCACAAGAGCACCACAGTTTATGTAACAACAACAAACCATCTGGAAAACCCAGTGTTTTCTGAAGAGTATCACAAAACCCCACAGGTGACCACGAACCAGCCCTGCTCAAGTCAGCAGCTTTAGCTGGCAGACATACCCTACAAGAGCATGAGTGTCACAAGTAAAAAGGATACTCCTATTGTTCTAGCCCCCAATGGTTATCTTGTGGCCACAGTTCAACAAACAGCAGTCCTTTTAGCTGCAGAGGTTAACTCACCGAGATGATACCAGAAGCATTTGGATCATAGAGCTGACAAACCATCTCCCCACTGTTCCCATCAAATACATCAACAGTTCGTAGCTCATTCACCGTGTACCCTGGGAACTTAGGGTCTGGGTAGCGACCTGCTACAATGAGGTCATAGCGAGGATGCCAGGTTGCCTAGTCAGAGAGCAGAGTGACAGGAAGTAAAGAGAGAGCTCCTACAGACACACACCAGACAACTTGCAGTGTAAGCAAATTTGCACATTCCACCCACAGCCCAAGGAACACAGATGTCCCTAGAACTCTGCTTGGAGTTGCAGCAGTGCATACCTCCACCTACCAATGTGCTATGCTGAACAGAAATCAGAGCACTCCTGATTTACAGCTGGCTGCTAGCTTAAAGTGTGACTGCACTGGCTTAACTCACTCACCTTAATAGGTGTGAGGTGCTGAAACTGACGATGAGGGTGTGGGATCAGGTGCTGTGGCTTGGACCAGTCTGATGATGAGTAAACCCTGATTTCATTGCGCTGGTCTGTGCTCAGGAGCTTGGCACCATCTGTTGGGCTGAAGTAGGCTACGAGAGAATGATAACACAGCAAATAAAATCTGACAATGCCATGAATGACAAGAAACACAGAAGTCACTAATCTGATTGGGAACTCATTGCTATTTCTGCAACAGGTGAATATGGTCATGTGTCCCAACGGACTTTATCTGTCTCAAACAAAACCACAGCTCTTACAAATCGTAAGCTGAAACCTATAGTGTTTGGTTACACAAGAAAAATCATTATTCTGATTTTAGAATTGCAGAATGCTCATTCAAGTGAAAAGTCATTAGGAAAAGCTGGAAACAGACACTTGCAGTTTGGACTTCCATAAACTGGTATAACTGCATCCAAGTAACAGATCCGAGTCCCATGTTCTGCTTTTGTCAAAGGAACTGCCCAAATAAATTTAACATAATGTGGCTGTTGCTTCTATATTCACCTTTCAATATATTTTATCAGTTTTTAAGACACTGCTGCAGTTGTTGTATCCACTTCCCTGCCTCTGGCCATACGTTTCTACTGCCTTCCTTGCTTTAACACAGCTGCTGTGCAACCTCGAATCTTACCTTATGATAACATTACCACAACAATAACAGCTGAGCTGTCTGCATCCATCCATGCAATGAAATTCTTATCCAACTCACCTGCGTTGACAGGTTTGTCATGAGGAAGCACATGAAGGAAATTAATTTTGTTTTTAATGTTTCTGAGGTCCCAGATTTTAACCGTCTGATCCACAGATGCTGTGGCCAACAACCACTCACATCGGGAATTAAACTCCACATGAGTCACTTTCTTCTTGTGCAATTTCATCTTCCATATCTGCAGCAGAGGAAACAGAAAATCACACAGAAAAATATAAGCCTTGCAGTAAAGAAATGGAATAACATACTAATGTTGAGTGAAGACATCTACAGTACACCTAGAGTTTATCCACTGAAAACAATAAAGAAGAAGATAAAGGTTCTAACTATTTCATTTTAGGAGAACTGTGATGCACCAATTTAATACAGCTATGAGAAAGGAAAACATCATTCCTGGTTCATGGGGGGAAGTATTAATGCCACTGCACAAAACAAGATTGCATCCAGAAAGCTTGATGCAGTGCCAGTCTTCCTGTTTACAGAAATGGATAAATCTGATAAATAAAATTAATTAGAATATATATATAGAATATATATATAGAAAATGTACTGTTGAGATAGCAATAAAAAGGAAGGACTGCTTAGCAGAACAAAAGAGCTTGCTTTGTTTATCATAGCAAAAAAGGTGACAGAAGGTACAGCTGACTTCTGCAAATATACCAGCAAAGCAGCATGAGTGTAGGCAAAATATGTCAAGAAGAACAAATGGATACAAACTGGCCATTAATAAATCTGTATCTGAAGCTGGAAGATTATTTCTTATCAAAAAGGTAAAGCTGGCCCATAATGACTCTGCAATAACGTGTATCTCCCAAGTTCACAGAAGGGCACACTCATTCAGAAATAAAAACTGAAAGGAAGTGACTAACTTTGAATAACCACAAGTTCTTTGAAGCACTCCTGACTCTGCCCACTATTTTACAGAACTGCTTCTGGCCACAGCAAATTCTTACAGATATTACCCTTAAAGGTGTGAGAAATGGTTAACTCTGGTAGGATGGTCCAGCAGGCTCTGGAAAGCAGAGCTCAGCCCAACTAGTGCACTGCACTGCACTGCTACTTCAGACATTGCAGTGCTGCCGGCCTCCGCCTCCCTCTTGTGTCTACGGGCAGCAGTGCAGCTTACAATCCAGTATTTTCTGAACTCTTAACTCCAAAGTCATGGAAGGGTATACATAAAAGCAGTACCTCCTAAATTACTCCCATCAGTGCACTAAGTTTCAGGAACTGTGAAGGCTGTTGGCAGAGGGTTCTCACATCTTCAGGTTACCCTATTAATATTCTAGTCAGTAGCAAGTCCACTTAAGGAAGGGGGAGCACGACATGGTCTCTGTTCAAAAACTTTTACCATTATACTCAACAATATGAAAATATCTAATGAATGGTAGAAGACTTGTCACCACCTAGACAACAGATACACTTATCTCCTGAGCTGCAAGGTTTCTCTTTTCAGAGTCCCTGTACTGTAGGAAAGCACATGATTCCCATAGAGAAGATGATACATGAAGCCATACATACCTCTTCACCAGAAGTGCTGAGCAGGACCACGTTGCCCAAGTTGTCACCTGTCACTACTGCACGGCAGCTTGCAGAAACATCAACGCTGCAGTACCAGCAGCTAGAGGGAAAGATACAAAGTCAGTGCTGCCCCCCACAGGCAGTAGTGCTCTGGTTCACGTATCACCCCTGACAAAACAGCAGCAGACTGTAACTGCAATCTCCTCCCTGATGGTGTGGGCCTGAGTTACCACAAAGGGGGGTGGCTTATGCTTTCTATTGATGACGAGATAACTTTCTAATCATTGGTGACGTGCTCATTAGATGCAGTGTGACACACTGGGACAGTGGAACATAATATAGGCCAAAAAGCCACCGGTTGCCTGGAAGTGGACACACCTTGGGAAAGATCAGAACACCAGACAAGTGTCCATAAAAAAGCTTTTAGATTATGTTTTCCACAAAACACTGAAGCAACAATAAAGAAAGGAAAAAAGCTTTGGTTTTAGTGTCTCAACTTTATAATCCAGGAAACAAAACCAAATAGAGATTTATCTCACAGACATACATTTTAATGTCAGCTGTGCTGGGGGAGTAAGGCAGTGAAAATGAAGCCACAGTCCTTTGGGAACTTTTGGGGAGAGCTTCACTTGCAAAGATAAATTATTCTAGAATTCAAGGTCATGGAAATGAATATGGTGAGCCTGAAGCCTCCAGAAGGGCAGCAGGGTAAACTCAACCTGAAACTCAGATTGTGGTAGAATGTTTTGTGGCTTTCAGTTGCTAACTGAGCTGCCCCAGACAAAACACGATGATGACAACGAAGAGAAGGATGTTATCCTGCTCTTCCCCCCCACACTTTATGAAGTGAACAGCTGTCTGTTATAGTTTGAGAAAACCACAACAATTTGTTGTCATTCAGGCAACCCAATGACCCTTCTCCATCCACAAAGGGGAATCAGACAGACACAGGGAAATTCGAGGGCTGACATATAAATCAATCAAATACAGTTCAACTAGATAATTCACATTAATACTACTAAAGAACCGGTATTGATCCTGATATAAAATATATGAAGATTATATCCAGCTAATTACACCAACAGGAAGCTGTGTACTCCTAGCAAATGTCAGCCACTGCGAGTGCAGGTTTGTCACCAGGGCAAGAAGTTCTCAGCATTGCAGCCATCATAGAAGAGATAAAACTTCACAGCAAACTTTGATTTATACTGAGTGTGACTTTCATTATACAAAATAATCCCGCTGGCCAGCTTGGGTCACATGTCCAGGTCTCACTCCTCTACATACTTGCATCTGGCTAACTTGAAAACAATGAAGTCCTGAAACCCACATACCATAGCCTGCGATAATTATTTTCACGAATTCAGCTATCAGGATACTGCAATACAGGAGATGGCATCACCAGAAGATGCAGGCATCATACTCAGATACTCTAAAAAGCCTAAGTGCCCTGCTGCTGCCTAGCTTGTTACCCACACCCTGCAGAGGGTCAGGATCGTGAGCCTGTCTCCAAGCTCCCTCACAAGACCAATTTATACCAACAGTCTCCTAACACTGGCAAAGATGAAGACATTAGAGAGCACAAAAAGCAGTGCAGCATTAACCCCAAGGAACGGAGAATCAACCTTTCCGTGCTCCCTTCTCACCAAACATTATGGTATTCATGGCCACAGTCCGGGGCACGGGAGATCACCTGCACCGCTCTGCCCTCAAGGTCGTGCAGATTCAGGGTGCCATCCCCTGATGCCACATAAAGCTTCACTGCCTCATAAGGACTGAACTTGATGTCTCCGAGAGAATCTCCTGGCCCTTTCTGGAATACATACAAATCCAAGAGGCATCAAGGTTAGAGTAGAAAACAAAACCCTTAACAAAACTCCCATCTACTGGAACATGCTGCCATTTTCCTTAAGTACAACACAATGCTTTCTCACAGGGCACGTAGAGAACAGCTCTTTCCCTTATCTGTTTCCAGTCTGAGCCTTTAAGTTCAACCCCTCTGCCTTGGCCTGCAAACCTCATTAGCAGCACTGCATCTTCTGCAATGGGAGGTCTAATGTGCAGTGAAACTCCCAGCTCAGACTGGGTTTAGGATATCAGAATCAAACCCAGAACAATTTCATGCAGGAATCACATGAAATCTCATGACAGCCCTGTAAAAAGCTTATCTTACAGAGAGCTCATTCACCGGTTCCCTAAGGCTGCTTCCAGTGTTGTATCTGGTCTTTCTCAAGGTACCAACAGATAGAATGGGAAGGGTGCAAGGAGAAAGCCTACTGCTAATGCCGTGGAACAGGAAGCTTACTTTGTGTGTTATGCTATATTATGTTGCTTTCCCCCAGTCTGTTTCCAAATGTGGAAACTCTACACTAAGATGGAAAAGAAGGATGCTAGCTTGTAGTCCCCTCAATTGCACTCAATCCACTGCTCACAGATCTGCTACTTAATAAAGCCTCACTGTAAATACTAAACTTCAAGAAGCCAATGAGGACAGAAAACGGCCCACCCAGAGAGCACACCTACGCTTACAGCAGTAGGAGAAAGATGGTGTGCCCTTTCAAATCCAGGCCTCACTTCTGTTACAAGAATCCCACTGACTTACAAAGTTCTTGCACAGTATCCCTCTCTTTGCTCACTTTCCAATCATCTCTTCACTACATGGGTTCAACCTCTGCCCTATTACAGGGTAGCCAATTTGGAAACCATCCATAAAAGTTGTCACCCAGAACGAATTAGGTGGGAAAAAGTAAAGAGAAGGATAATCCAAATTCCCTCACTTACCTTTAAGCATAGAGCTGAAGTAACTAACAGAAGAGTTCAGGCTTCCTCATGATTCCAAAGAAAAAACAGTCTGAGAGGGGAACTCTAAACACACCACAGACAGAACTGCTGCTAGTAATTAGTTTCATCTTTCTACCCATTATTGAAAGAGCCTAGACTCTTAATTTTGCTATTTTGTAGAGAAGCACAGAGGGGACTATAAATTATCCTGTATGAGCCATCTGACAATAAGCAGCACTCATTGTCAGATCCAGGGCACAGAGCTAGGAGAAGTTTAAGATCATCCAGCTGAGGAAACACGCTGGCTCCTCCAACTGCTCCTGTGCCTAACAGGAAGCAACCACCACAGAGTCCCTCCCCTACATGAAGAAAAGCTCTCCTACCCACCACCCTCATTTCAGTGAAAAATAAAAAGGGAGAGTGAGCCACCCTGGACGAGAGGGAATCCCTGAAATTCACAGGATAAAAGACACGTGTGGAGAAGAGTATGCCCAGCTTATTGTATTGGAGACAAATGTAACGCTCGCTCTCTCACTCTCTCTATCACTCCTGCCAGCAGGACAGAGAGGTCCAAAGCAATCCTGTATTTCTTACTCCCAGTCCTCGGTGCTGGTGAAGACACGGACAGTACTGCCATTAAAATCCTGCAGGGTGGTAGTCCCGGCAACTGACGAAGTGTACAGCTGACTAGGGTTAAAAGGGTTAAACTTCATTCCTGTGATGGCCCCTCCAGCTCCCATCTACAAGGAAGGGGATGAACAAGAGAAAAATCCACTGAGTAATGGGGAAGTGTGTTCTGCAAATCTGCATTCACTGCTATGTCCTTAACAACAACAGTGAAACACACCACAGCACTTCAAGGAGGCAAAGAAAAACGTGTCTTTTCACATGAAGGCTGCTGAGACAGCTGCCCTCCTGGAGGACAAAATGGGAACTATGGGAACTCCTTCAGTCCCCAGGCAATGCATTTCCTGGCTGGCAATGCACTATTTACAAAAAAAAGAGGAAAGATTACTCTGGAATTTCTGGACTATAGACCTCTCATTGTATAGCCATGTTATTTTACAAAAGGGATAAAAGTTAGTCTCTGAGATTCTGTCAGAGCTGGAATGGCTGGCTACAGCCATGAGGGGACATGCCAGCTATATAAACCATGCATTCATCCTTACTTTCTAACTTTAAATAAAGGGTCATTTCTATTCCCCACTCAAAGATATTTATGTATCTGACAGAATAAAAGGTGAACAGAGAGAGATCAAGATCTAAAACAGACAGACCCTTCCTGCCTGCTTGTTTCTGGCATCCTGTAAGATAACCATTTTGCCAGTTGCCATATTATCTTTGCACTGGGCACACACCAAGTACTGCTTCATAATGAACTTAATCAACACGCCTGAGCTGTCCCCAGTGATATTTATGTAGGACTTAGGAACTGATGTGCATCTCAGTCCTACCCCATAACTATCTACATTGCAACCCAAGATCCTTATGTGCATCTCACAACAGATCTCAAGTTTTGGTCTGCAGCATCTCCAGTTTTCCCTCCCACCCATTCTACACACTCAGAGGCTTACCCCTTTTATGAAGCAGGTTTTAGTAAGGACTTCATGGTCCCAAAGGATGATGTCTCCACCTTTAGAGCCAACAGCTACAGTACTAGGGTGCGTTGGATGCCATTCCAGGCATGTCACTCTCCTATCAAAGGGACTTGCTGTTCGAAAGAGGCGGTATGAGGAAAGAGAACGCAGAAAGGGCAGCTGCAGACACTGTTAAAAAGTTAAAAAGAATTATGACTCTTGCAGAGATCCACGAGACCCTCTGAATGAGGAATGCTAAGAATTTCTAATTGCCATCAGTGTTAGTACATGCACACAAAATTCAAACCCTCTCTGTAGAATGAAGAGAGCATGCTGTTCTAAGGGAACAGCCTGTGAACATACAAATCCTTATCAGCCACAGCACTCAGAACGCAACAGCGATCCGAGAGATACCACACTTTAAATGATGTACAGGGAGCTAAATGTCAGGGGCTGAGCTAAAAAGGCAAGGTATTACTATTCAGCTGAGAAACAGATACTGCTTGGATGCAGTTGGTGATTTCTTTATCATTTGGATATTTAAAATAGATAAATCATCCAGAAAATAAAGCTAACCCAGGTGATTCCCACCTATGAATGTTACAGAAAAGGTTAATTTTCAAATTAACAGAGGCTCTGAAAAATAGTGAAACATCATGGACTTGACTGATAGAATTTGTGCGTGAAGAGGAAAAATCAACACTAAGCCTGAGATAATTAATGAAGTAGAGTGGATACAAAAAACTATACTACAAAGCAATCGGAGCAGCATGCAAAAGGAGCACTGTGCAATAACTCGATCGGTAGAGTGGGTAAGTTTAAATATGATTCAAAGAGGATAGAATGCAGAGTGACAGGAGCAGGTCAACTGAAAGGGAAAGTTAACCCACTTCTTGCATTTTACAGGATTAAGAAACACAAGGGTCCACCGCTCTTCAAGCCACCAACCGTACAGGTAAGAAACTTTAAAGTTTCCCTGCTTGCATTAGAAAATGTTTTCATGCATGGAGCCAACATGTCCAATAGGTCATGAAAGAGAAACACCTCACCCGCCTGAGTTGTGCTCGAATGGAGCCTCCCAGCATGTTCTGGTAGATGTAATGAACAATGCTGCTTTGCCGCTCCAGCTGATGGAAAAGGCCTCTGCTATTTCTCACCACAGATCCACCTCCACTCCAGCCTGCCAGAGAGGAAGAGAGTAACTTATAGAATCATAGAATCATAGAATAGTTTGGGTTGGAAGGGACCTCAAAGATCATCGAGTTCCAACCCCCCTGCCATAGGCAGGGACACCTCCCACTAGACCAGGCTGCCCAGTGCCCTGTCCAGCCTAGTCTTGAACACCTCCAGAGATGGGGCATCCACAACCTCCCTGGGCAACCTGTTCCAGTATTTCACCACCCTCACTCTAAAGAATTTCTTTCTTATGTCTAAATCTATCCCCCTCTAATTTATATCCATTGTTTCTAGTCCTCCCATCTGATATTATGTTAAAAATTCCTTCCCCTGCCTTCTGTAGGACCCCCTCAGGTACTGATAAGTTACTCTGAGGTCCCCTCTGAGCCTTCTCTTCTCCAGGCTGAACAACCCCAACTCCTTCAGCCTGTCCTCATAGGGCAGTTGCTCCAACCCTTTGATCATCTTCGTGGCCCTTGCCTGTCACGCTCATTCACTAAACAACATGGGAAGACATCTGCATTTGCTACATTGATGAAAATCTTCAGCCACAAGTCTCTAAATGATTCTTACTCATCCAGCAGTTTCTGCAATTATGGAGTACAGAGATACCTGCAGCCTCCCAGAGCTTTATCTATGCTTCTTCTTGTTAAATCTTCCTTCTCCTTGATAGAGATCTAACAAAAAGACAACAGAAGAAGCCTACAGCAATACCACAGGTGGTGCATCTCCTCCTGGACATTATGATTCATCCCCAAAACACAAAAAAAGTATTCAATGCTCCCAACAACTTGGAAAGTGGTAAAACCCAGGGCTAACAAAGGGAAGGTGAGAAGCGTGACCAGCAGAAAGGTTAACACCTGAAAATTCCCCAAGCATAGTAACATGAGTTCCCACACATTCCCTGCTTGTGAATCAGAATTTTCTATCTGCTTGTGCTGTAGCTCAGACGGTTTTGCTTTTGATAATAGACTTGCTGACACCTCGTTGCCTTTCTGTTCAGAGAGATTTCTGCTGGGTACAGCATGCTTTTACATTTTTTCATGTTTCAAGTTATCTTCAGGGACTTTTACATAAAAACAGACCTGTTCATTCCCATATCTGCAATCTAATCCTCCACTCAGCAATGGTCTGTAACACACCAGGGGACTTAGACATCAAATGCATTTCTTAAAAAACAAAAATGCTATTTTCATTTAAGGATATAAAAAAAACAGAATACAAAAAACATAGGGATCGTTACCTATTATCAATACTTCAACAAAATCATTCTTTAATGCAACAATGGAGACTTGAAATGCACAGGTTTGAAATTAGACCTCTTTGTTCACATGCCAACTTAGTGCCAACACGTATCACACTGACTGAATATAAAAGTATTTATATTCTAACTCCTTTTTTTCTACTGAAGAATTAGCATTAAAAGTATTTATAAATTAACTCCTTTTTTTCTGCTGAAGAATTAGCATCTACATTTCCTTCTCCAAAGGTAATGTAAATTATTTTTTCCAAATTCCATTATATTATGAAGGATACTTTATTAGGAAACAAGCTCATTTTTAACAATTTATTAAGAAACAAACTTTTTAGAAACATTCTTTTTAGCATCTTCTGGAAGAATCTCTTTTAAAAGGTATTTCAATTGCAAGAAATTGTATTTGTCCTGTATGGCTCATAAGAGGGTTTTTTTTCCCAAAAACCTGTAAAAATTAAAACTGGAACACAGAATGGATGGGAAGACATCATAGAATCATAGAATAGTTTGGGTTGGAAGGGACCTTAAAGATCATTGAGTTCCAACCGCCCTGCCATAGGCAGGGACACCTCCTAGACCAGGCTACCCAGTGCCTTGTCCAGCCTAGTCTTGAACACCTCCAGAGAGGGGGCATCCACAACCTCTCTGGTCAACCTGTTCCAGTATTTTACCACCAAAGGTCTTCATCTTTTTAAAAATGGTTTAAGGGAAAAACACAATTGGCTTCATTTTTCTGAACTGAAAATGGTCACCCGAAATGGGATGCGACACCATCTTCAGTGAACAGTCTTCTACCAAAAAGTATTTTCACATGGATGTGCACACACACACTTACTAGGCAGGTAACTGGAGGATGTACTACCCCAATACATGCCGATGTATCACTTCAATATATAACACCATTTCAACACTCATGTCTGAACATGATTCTTGGCATTCTCCCTCTTCAACTAGTCACTGCCTGCCACTTAGGGTAAATCTGATCTGAAGAAACAGTAAGGATTTGAGGAAACATTACCGGTTTTTTCTGGGGGTCTGGATGTTTTTCTCAAAAACAACCGTTTTGCTAGTGGCTCATTTTCTTGTTCCTTGCTGTCCATTTTCCTCTTCCCAGATGATTTTTCTTCTTCCAGCCCACACTCATGTGCCTTCTCATGCTTCTTGTCCTTTCGCTGGTTCACTGGAGCCATTTCGTCTGATCACTAAAAGCATACAAAACATGGAAGGCAAGAATGTCATGTATTTCCAATTAGAAGATAGAGAGAAAAACGGGAATGAAACATATGCTAGTGGCATAAAAGCAGTGACTACATCCTCTTCCATCAGCATGGCACTAGCTATTTGTTGTGCTCGGCTGAAGAGAGGAACGGGTTCAATAAACTCTCTTTTGTTCACATATGAAAATAAACACATCCTGAAGCACTAGAATATGTTTTGACAGATGTGTTTCTACCAAATTTTAAAGTTTAAGAACCACAGATCTGCATAAAGTACATCTGTGAAACCACGTAATAGCGTAACCGTTTCTGTGGTAGCTCGCGCTGAGCTCTTCTGATTCAGCTAAGTCAAGAGCTTCTATGATGATGGCCAGGGCCACCGGGTCTTCCACCAAATCTCCTCAGAAAGCACCTCCTATTTAAAGGCCACTTTTCCTCACAAACCAATACGTGAATTAGGCTCCTAAACTGGCTTCCAGCCACAGCTTAGCAGCTCTTCTGACGCCAGCGATGATGGATAGGGCCAGGCTAGTCTCTGCGAGCGGGAGCCAAAATGCCTCGGAGTCCCGCGGAGAGACGCGGCCCTGCCGTAGCCGTCCTCCTCCGGCTCCGCACGCCCTCCGCAGCCGCACATCCCTCCCCCGCCGAGATCCGCCTACCGACTGATCCCGCGCTGCCGCTAAACTTATCTATAACTCGCAAAAGGCTGTCTGTCACGGATGTGTTAAATATAGCCCGACGGACACCGCGAAGCCTTCTCCAAACAGCGCCCGCCCCGCTCCGCCGAACCTCACCCGAGACCCAGGCACGGCCCCGGCCCGGCTCCCCCGTGCCCTGGGCGGGCAGAGCCCCCCCGCTCTCACCTGAGCCACGGCGGCCTCCTCTACCCCAGCGCGGCCGAGAACGGCGGGCGGCCCCTCCCCCGCTGTTTCATAAGCGGCGCGGGAAGGAGGGGAGGGCAGTGGCTCCCCTCGCCGCCCGCCCCTAGGGAGCGGCGCTGAGTCCTGGCCTGAGGCGACGGGCACGGCGGCCTCCAGCGGCCCTTCGTCGCAGCCGGGCAGAGGGAGGGCCTGGGGCTGCTGCTACCCCTGCTGGCCTCCAGCCCCCTCCGGGTGTTGGTGGTGTGGGAGGCGGCCGCCAGGGCCTGGGCCTGGCCTGAAACATCCATAGCCTGTGAGGTGTTTGTGCCTCCGGGGCTTTGCTCCTGTTGCTTCTTCGGTTCAGGGCTTATACTCTTAAACTTTTTATTAGTTTCTAAAGCACCAAATTAGAACATTAAAGCTGCGTGGTAAGTGCCTACAATACATCAAACCAAAAAAACCAAGGAACGCTATTTCAAAATAAAGCTGCCACATCAAGATGAGCCTTGTATTGGAAGTCACGGAGTCATAGAATGGTTTGGGTTGGAAGGGGCCTTAAAGATCATCTAGTTCCAATTTCCCTGTCATGGGCAGGGATGCCTCTCAGTAGACCAGGTTGCTCAGTGCCTCATCCTGCCTGGCCTTAAACACCTCCAGGGAGAGGGCATCTACAACCTCTCTGGGCAACCTGTTCCAGTGTCTCACCACCCTCACAGTAAAGAACTTCTTTCTCATATCCAGCCTAAATCTCCCCTCTTCCAATTTGCATCCATTACTCCTAGTCCTGCCATCCTGTACCCTAGTAAAAAGTCCTCCCCCAGGATTTCTATAGGCTCCCTTCAGGTACTGTTAAGACACTATGAGGCCCCCTTCATATTCAACAGAATAAAGCACTTCAAAAGCAGATAAAAAAGTCACAGCAAGATCATCTCAGGCGAGCAAATTTTGCATGCCGGGGCAGAGAAGAAAGGGGAAGGAAGAGCCATACCAACACAATGCAGCTGGTGGCACCAGTACAGCCTCCATCACCTGGGAAGGCAGCTGCTGCTCCCCCTGCCTATCCACCATCTCAGCTGGGGAACCCTATGGTGCTTCAAGTACATGAGTAATAAGTACATGAGTAATGAAGGCATGGTCATCCACACAGCTGGCTATGAACACAGGGCCTAAAATAGCTGTACACAACTTCTCCCTGAATTGCGGTGACTTGGTTTTGAGTGTTACAGAGTGACATACACAAAAAATCACAACCACTGACAGACAACACAGGCTGCTTTTGAACAAACATGTCAAAAAGCTTAATGTCACATTAGGCACTTCGGCAATGCACAGCATTCTTCTTAGAACTGTACATGTTAAGCAAAAATAGCATAAGGAGTAATTGAAGGCAGCACTTCCTTCCTGCCTTCCAATGCCTCAAAAGTCTGATTTACAGGAAGGGAAACTACTATTAGAAAATCAGTCTTGACAGTGATTGAGAGTTTCATCTATAGGTCTGTAGAAGCCATCAGCATTGGAGATGGAATTTATGGAGTTCATCAGCAACCAACGACAAAACATAAATCTTAATATCTTTTTGGTTTTCACATGCTTTAAAAGAGATACATTTCAGAATTTTTAAATTTAAAAAAGAGTTCACATAATCTTTTTAAAGGAGTCTGAAAGACTTGCACGGATTTCAATTTTCTATGCAGTAATCCCAAAGTAAACTCTTGACGCTATTATCCAAGTTATCTCCAGCAAAGACATGCAGTCTCTGCCTGTTCCATTTCTCTCCTAACAATAGCATCCCCATGAAGAGCACTCACGCAATAACCTATGTTTTTCCCTCTTAGAGGCATCATGGTTAGCATTTTTTTTAATCAAATGGAATATTTCATTAGGAAGGGACCTAAAAAAAAATCACCTAGTCCAACTGCCTGACCAAAAGTTAAAGCACAGTATTAAAGGCATTATCCAAATGCCTCCTAAACACTGATGGGCTTGGTGCACCAACCATCTCTCTGGGAATCTTATTCTCATGTTTGACCACCCACTTGGTAAAGAAATGCTTCCTTGTATCTAGTCTAAACCTATTCTGGTGCAGCACTGAACCCACACAAGCCCTATCACTTGGTCCTAATGAGAAGAGCTCAGCACTTCCTCTCACCCTTCTCAGAGAGCTGTAGAGAGCAGTGAGGTCACCCCTCGGCCTCTTTTTCTCCTAACTAGACAAGCCCAAAGTCCTCAGATGCTCTTCACATTCAAAACCCGCCTGAAAGCCTTCCTATGTGACCTGGTCTAGGTGTTCCTGCTCCAGCAGGGAGATTGGACTAGATGATCTCTTGAGGTCCCTTCCAATCCCTGACATTCTGTGATTCACAGGATGCTCATAGAACATCTCCTGCACCATACTCATCGTACCAAGTTTCTGCTGAGGGCCTGTGCAGCAGTCCACTCAGCCTGGACAACTGGCCACAGTGTTAAGGACACATGGCTTTACAGGTTATGATTTGATTACCTTGAGTTTTATATTAATTGTACAAAATTAGTAATATACTAGTAATAGTGGAGACTTGTAGGACTTTACCAGTTCATTTAGAAGAGCCAGGAAGTGCTATTCTGCACAGATGGAGACTCTGAACTCATTTTTTTCAAGCTTTCCCTTTCTGTTCTTTGTCCCAAAGTCAAAAGAGGAAAGCACACAACTCTGAAATTTTCTATGGAAGTGCAAATCCAAACTTCCAACCATCCGTTTTCTTTTACCTCACCTACAGGCTTTAAATTTCAAAGCATCTTTACCTAGTTTGGGGAAAAAAAAACAAACCCAAACACCAGAAACAAAAACAAGGCTTTAGTTTGAGGAAGGGTGGAAGATAATGACTAATTACATTTAGCTCTAAAGAATGTCTTAAATTTTTATAAAAAACTTACAAATTGTAAAACAAAATAAAATCAGATAAAACAATATTTATTTTCCATCAGGAAAACTGTAAAACAAAAAAATAACCATAAACAGAAGTTGCTTTAAGCACCTCGGACCTGAGAAATGTAGAGAAAACAACTCCTATAAAAAGTGTCACACCAGAGAACTCTTTGACAGTTTGACCTGTCTTAAAAAAAAAAATAAAAAGGAAAAGGAAAAACAGCAATAAGACATTCTTTCCAGCCCCG
This sequence comes from Turnix velox, assembly GCA_013400935.1. NCBI lineage: Eukaryota > Metazoa > Chordata > Aves > Charadriiformes > Turnicidae > Turnix > Turnix velox. Next base: position 60,867 of record VZTY01012542.1, on the reverse strand, counting down.
TCACCAGCTTTGTTGCCCTCCTCTGGACACGTTTGAGGAACATCATATTCTTCTTACATTGCAAGGCACAGAACTGTACACAGTTCTCAAGGTGAGGCCACACCAATGCTAAATACAACACTAAATACAATACACTAAGGGCAGTAATTTTATCAATTACTAACACTGTTGGCTTTCTCTCTAGAGAATCACCAGATATTTCTGTAATTAAAGACAGGAATAGCAGATGGCACACTAATCATTCTCAGAAAAGACGTCACTGGCCCTGGGTGCCAGTGTCTGTACACTGAGCTGTCTGTACTGTATGCTGAGTAATTTGGAAAAATATTCTTCTGTGTATTTAGAGTCTAACAGCTCCTTGAACTACAATGTGCAGTAAAGGCACAAGAGTGTAATTACATGTGGGCAGGATACTAGGCTTATTTTTATGGGGCCTTTTGTGTGATGTACAATTATGTTAAGGCTCTGCTATAGTTATGGGATGTGGTTCTCTACCGCATAGTAAAGCTGTCTTGTCACCAGGTCTGGTAAAGCTATATTGTGACTAAGACCAACAGTTTTACAATATTTGTAATACCATTAGTTATTTTGCCTACTTGTCGCCAGAATATTTTTCCAAAGCATGAATATTTTGGCTGCTTTAGTCTGACTATTGGAGTCAAGAGTACAGCAACTACAGTTTGGCATGCAAATGAACCCAAGTCTATATACCACTGAAAAGAAGGAAAAAAATACAAAATTCTAAACAGATTAACAAGAGAATATTGTGTTATCTGACTTCTTTCTAACCCATGACCACTACTGAGCTGCCCTGCACAGGGAAAATGAACAAAACTATCACTGTTGTAATGACTTCAACTTACCAGAGTAGCCCATTTTCCCCAAGCCATTCCAGCCTTGGAGAAAAGGACTGCAGCAGCCACGTTATGTGGCTTGCCCTCATTATGGGGGGTGACTGTGTCCTAAAGGGAAAGCATCTATCTTAGGCACCTGGCACTTGGGATATCAATATTAAAATCACAAAAACATAACATGCTGCACATAGGGCCTCAGTACAGTTGTTTTTCTGGGTCCTATGAAAGCTGGGACAGATGTAAAGAGAGAGACAATATCCCAATACTGCTCCAGAGAAGTGGCAGCACAGATTTACGGCATCTCCCTTCCCCCTGCAAGGTCGTCTTCCCTTTCTCCACTGACTGAATAAACATTGCTGCAAACCCACAGCTGGTCCTTGGAACTGTGTCCGAAGTCACTCAGAAGCAGCCAAGAGGAACCAGCCCAGTAAGGCTTCCCAGCACTCCTCCTTCAAGCTCTGTCCCGGTATCAAGGGGAATTACACACGGGTCCTGGAGTTGGAAATGGAAACTCTCTGGCAAGCAAACTCCCTGGCATTTAAAGAAGCTGGCTGCAACTGAGACTCTGAAGTATTAAAGATGAAGTCCAGATTATTCAGATAAAAGTTTTTAGAGCAAAGGGAGAGTGATCAGAGTCAGCGGGTTCAGGGAGAAAAAAGGACGCAGGGCTGAATCGCGTTGGCGCTGCTCTTCAGCCTCGGGGAGAGTGACCTGGGCCATTCTCAGAAGGGAGGGCTCGACCTCTACCTGGGTGGGAGCGGAGCTGGGAAAACCTTCTGCTCCAGCACACCAGGCTGGCTCCGAGCCCTGCGGGTCAGCTACCCGGTACAGCACACAGAATATCCAAGTGGAAACTAACTCAAATCTACAAATCTCGTGGGCGACGCGGAGAAAAGTCCAACTCAGGCTTGGCCCGATCATCACCCGGGGCCTCTTCATTACCGCCATGACATGGGGCGAACAAGCCGGCACGGCCTCCCCCAGGCAAAGGGCAGTCCACAACCCCCGCCCCATGCCTCGGAACCGACCCTAGGCCTCCCCGTAGGTGGGATCCTCTAGCAGGTCCCGGAGCTGCCTCCTCGGCTCTCCCCTCCCGCCCCACCTGCCTGAGCAGAGCCCGCTCGGCAGCGGCTTCCCGTTAATTGGATCAAGAACCCGCCAGAGAGGGGCGGGGAAGGGGGAATCTCGCCGCAGCTGCCCCGCCGCCACCGGAGTCCCCGAGCGGGGCCCGCCCCGCCAGGAGCTGCTGGAGGCGGGGCGGGAGCCCCCGCGTCCTGCGGCTGAAATAGGGGGAGGGCCAGGTCCTTGTCTAGCCCAGGTGGCCGCTGCCCGCCTCGCTGTGCCGAGTCGCGTCTGGTCGCGCCGCCTGCGAGGTAAGCGGCGGGGTCACCTCTTCTGGGGCTAAGCGCCTCCTCTATTGCTAAGACTCCATTCGGACCTGTTCCCCGTGGGGTGCCTGGGGTCCCAGCGGCGGAGCTTAACTCCCTCCCGCCGCCTCCCCGCGGCGGGCAGCGCCTCTCGGGAAGCGCTGGCGGCTGCGAGGGAAAAGTTTCCTCATGGAAAGGGGGGGGGAAGGGGAGGCGGTGCCCGACTGGGGGCTGCCTGTGAGCAGAAGGGGATCGGGAGGCGGCGGGGTTCAGCTCGGAGTGGAGACCCCCGGTAAGGGGGGGGAGCGGGGCGGACTAGGGCGGGAGGGGTCGCGGTTCCCGGCAGTTTGGCTCACAAGAGGCTGGAGGAAGCTCACGGGAGGGCTCCGCGTCCTTTCTAGCCCCGTCGCCAGCCTGACCTTCACCGGGTGTCCCGTCGCTGGCGTCCCCAGTGCCGGCCTACTGCCGCCCCGTCGCTGGGGGCTGCGGAGGTTCCCCCTTCCTCTAGAGCCAGCGCCTCCGCTCGGCGGCGGGGACAGGGGCCCCTTTGTGCCGGATCCGTGCTGAGCCGCTTCCCACTCTGAAACCGGAGCCGCGGGCGCTGGCAGCCCTGTGGCGAAGGGGGAGAAAAGCGGCTTCCCAGGACCCCCTGGGGGAAGGGGCCTGGCTGGGGCTCGGGCTCGGGGGGCTGCACCCAGTCGTGTCTCGGGTCAGTCGTGCTGTCTGCCGGGACGTTTGCGGCCGGAGTACGGCGAACGGGACGGTGCTGTCTTACTCCCTTCTGTCCGCCGGCAGCCGTGGGGGTGTTAGGGAGGGGAGAGCGGGGCGTGGGCAGGGCGCTGCACGCCGCTGTGTCGCCTGGCCCCGGCAGCTGCTGGGGTTACCGTGTCCTCTCTGGCCCAGTGCAGGAGAAAGCTGATAAACGTGGAGGGTATTAGTGGGCCTGAAGACTGCTTGAGAAGGCAGTCTGTGATTTGGCACTGCGTGCTAGGAGAAGAAGCCATGATCTCTGCAAAGCTATCAATAAGTGAAGCTAGTGTGGCCCAAAGGTGTTAACCGGTTACACTGCTTTCTCTGCCAACTATGTGTTCTTTGCTTGCTTCAGTTCTCTGGGCTGGTAGAAGGCTTGGAGCTTGGTGGTGAGGGGGAAGTTAGGTGACCACCTCTGGACGCTTGCCCCAGCCTTAGGACATAGCCTGACCCTATTGCTCACTCTCTAACTCTCCTGACACAGATAAACCTTTCTCCCTTTCAAATCCACTGCCAGTCTAATTTGCGCAAGAGAATTTCTGACACGATGGTAACTGATTGCAGTGCAGAACCGTAGCTGAGCCTCCCACTCCACCCTGGAATTCAAATGTCACCAAGAAGTCACGAAGCCTTATGACTACTCAAGCCATTTTCGGTGTGTAATGGCAGTGTGGCGCACAACTGGAGCGTGTGGGCTACAGTGATAGGCTCTGGATCCTCCTTGCTCTAGGTCTGAGCTGGTCTCTGGGTGGAGTCGAAGTGGAGCTTCTCTCCGTGCCTTTCGTAATTGGGCACATTCTTTCTGCCAAGGATTCACCTTTCTGACGTGAATAATGTGCACTGTGTAAGGCAGAGCCTCTTCTGTTTTGCCAGTGTTTTATTCTGTTAATGGTATTTTGCTGGAAGTTCCCTAAAATATTTACTGTATTGTCCTTTGAGCTGCAGCTTTGAATGGAATGAATGTGTGAGCCCGGTCAGCTGCTTGGTGCCTCTCCTGTGCCTGCTGTATTGTATTGCTTTATCAGGTTTTTTTTGTTTGTTTTTTTTTTTTCTTCTGACCTATGAATTTGAACAAGTGCAGACAACCCAGAGAAGCTCAAGTAAAGCCTATCTCTTCCTAGTGCAGTAAAAAGCTGTAACTTCAGTGTGTTGGGTATGTATGGGTTTGAGAACAGCTGCCCACCTGGAACCCCACTATCAAAAGCCAGTGTGTAAATAAGGATTGTGTGACTGGGCTGTACCAAAATACCTTAAGTCCCTGGCTGGCTCTTTGAGTCCCTAAAAAAAACTTATGGACCTAAATTCATTCCTTTGTAGGATGATGATTGATGTTTTTAGCCATTTTATAAGTTACTACAGATTGTACAAGAGTTAACTTTAACCTCATTGTCCTGGACTTTCCTTGTATGAAAATGAGTTTTTTAAAAAAGTGTGTGTACAAGCACATAGATTTTTTTCTTTTGTTTTAATTCACCAGTGCTCTTAAGTATATCTATAATGTGACCACTTTTTGGGAGAACATGTTTGTCACTACACCAGGGGCAACATAAGTTCCTAGTATGGTATCCCCGAGTGTGACCAGTACTGTACATTTCTTTATTCTGGCCACGTTAAGGGATTAAGGTTATTTAGTAATTGTTTGAGCTATTTGGTCTGTGTCATGGCTGGCATCCAAGGATTGAACAGGGGACCTCAGAAGCTAAAACTATCTGCCTGTGGACTGAATGGAAAAAGCTATGTACTTGATCAGAGAGCATTAATAAGCTGTCTCTGTTTTTGACATCAACTGATCACTGATGTGTGAATTTGGGCTGCTCTTGAGAGCTGATGAGGAAATGCCCAAACCATAGGAGAACTGTTTAAAGTCCTCCGAGAGACTATTTTTCTAAAACTTGCTTTCTGATCAGACAAACTATTTTATCACTAGTTCCTCAGCATGGTGGATATAGAGGGTACTGTATGAAAGCAAACTGTCACAGATTTAAAAAAAAAAAAAAGCCTTCATATCTTAGGCTGAGGCCTTAGTGGACCCCGAGTGGGACAGAAAACAGTGCCTACCATGCCTGGAAGTTTTTGTGAAGAATTGGGTATTTTGCTGTTTGAAGAATGAGAACTCTGCATTGTTTGGACTGCTAAGCTGTTTCAAGAAGCTGCTGCCTTGCTCCATGGTGAGCACTGACTTAACGTCCAAGCACAGTGTCTAGCACAAGTTTTTTTCAGCACAAAGCATAATGTCAGTGCAAAAAGCCTGATGTGTCTTCTGCTGTAATTGTCCAGCTTTGTTTCAGTGACTGGTACTATAGTTTCGTGTTCTTACAGACTGAAATGTAGGCTGAAGCTGGGCATTGCAATGAGGCAATATGTGACTGGCATCCTAATCGTATTTCAGCCTTCAGTGGTTTCTCCTCACTGTAGTGAAATAGAGAGAGCCTTTCAGACCTGTGATAATCAGAATTTGTATTAAATCTAGTGGTTGTCACTGGGCATTGTAGTTTGTTGAAGAGGCATGTGAGAGATCTCTGTGGTACTAGGGGCTTAGATCCAGAGGCATTAGGCTTGTGGATTTTCTTTCTTTAGCAGGTGATGATGGTATGACTGCTTGTTGTAACCTATCAGTAAGTTCAGGAACTGGAGAAAGAGTTAGGATTGTTGCAAGTGACCTACAACTGTTAGCAAGTCTTCAGCTTCCTTGGTCCCACCTGTGTTATGAGCTTGCAGGAAAGTATGGTACTTGCCTTCTGGGCTGTTTGGGACACAGTCGACCTTTTCAGTTGCCTATAGGTGATTGTTGCTAGTAGTTTTCTCTACCCCCCTCAGTATCCCTGCTGCTGCTGATGCTCTCCTGCTCATGAGACTGTTGAGCTCTTATCAGCTGCAGCACTATTCTTTAGAGCTCTGAAGTAGGCTTACTGCCTGTTTCTGATGGGCAAGAAGCTTTTATGGAGGATTGGGATAACATGCTTCACTTCTTGAGTACTTATACTCTTTTTGCTCCTTGATGTTTTCAGTCAGCTGTTCTTGCTCTAGGACTGCAGTACTAGGGAAACCTGTGTAAACCCCAATGCAAGCAAAAAACCAGAAGGTTGAACTGTGGGATAGGAGGTGGTTCAGGAAGCCATTATGGGGGAAATAACTAATCCTACTGTATTTCTCAGTGTTTTCTGGCTTCTTAAAACCCTTGCACTATTCTTTCCTCACATGTCGGATTGAGTACTGAAGATTGGAAACTAATATTATTGTTTTGGGCAATGGGCTGAGAAAGTAAATGACATTCCGGTGATGCTGAGCAGTTAAAATTTGTTCTGTTAATGTGTGCCCTTTTGGCTGACTGCCCCATTTGCTTGTGCTCTCACAGAGTTTTATGGATAGCACCTGAGATACGAAGTATATTTATAGTCTGTTCTTCAGTTTGAGATGTGAAAACTTAATTGAAGATGCATTACTGATACCAAAGATCAGATTCAGTATGGAAATAGATATGAAGGGTGTGTGAAGTATGAATATCCATGGTACAGGCCAGTTCCTAATGACTGCAGGACTTCAACTTTACCCATGTGTATCTCTGGGAACTATATGTCATAAAGGCTTTGGATAACTTAAGGAATGGAGTATTCTACAGAGTGATTGGATGTGCCCAACTTCTTGAACCTGAAGGGAGTCTAAGTTACTGAATGTTCTCTCCAGTCCACAGAGAAAACTATTTTCTTTGTACATTCCTGGTCCCATAAGACTGTGCAAAATGGACTATTCTAAGCTGTTTTACAGTCCTGCCAGTTCATATATCTGATGCCTGCCTTACAGATGCGCTTGTTTGTTTCTATCTTTTTCTGCAAGAAAGCAGTTGAGTAAAGCAAGCTCTGGTGACAAAAGGTGAACAAAGAGCCTTTCCCATCAAAGTGGAGGAACTGACCACAACAAGAAACCGAAGCAATGGGTGTGGTTCTTTACCTTGTTCTTATCTTGTGCCATATGAGATGTTTTAGGATCTGATCTTCTCTTACAAGTACTCATTTCAAAAAGTTGGTTGTACTTCTTCCTATAGACAGGGTCTGGGAAATGTGCAGGGAACTGGATTAACTTCAGAAATGCCTCAATGATGGTCTCTCAGGTTCTTACCTGCATTATATGTCTATTTGGAAGGAAAATATTCCCATAATAAAAGCTTCAGCAAATCAGATTTTAAAAAGTAAAACCAGAAACCCATTTGGTGCAACTAGTGATAGAGTGGTGTGGTACTTTAAATTCATTGGCAGTTGATAGTTTGAGGTAGAATGTATTTTATCTTTTAAAAAAGTATATTCTGCCTTATTAAAGAACATTGTAATTGTCACAAACTTGATCTGAATGACAAAATATTTGCCTATGTTTTCTCCCATTCCCCCTTTATCAAAAAACAGCTAAAGGAAAGGACAACTTTTGGTAAAGTAGAGGAAGAAGTTGATTGTAGAACAAGCTAGGTTTAAAAAAAAACCAAAAACCACCCAAAAAAAACATTGGAACTTCAAAATGGAAGGAAGCTGCAGAGGAGAAGGGAGACATCAGACTACTGTACTGGTGAAGCAAGATGACACCAGAAGCTCAATGTCAGAATGGAGCTTATATGTCCTCTAAAGCAGTTGACTGATTTTATAGCTGTCTGTTTCCTTAAGACTACTTAATGCATTCTAGTAAATCTGATCCCTGCTCTGGGGGTTGCAAGGTGATTCAGTAACAGGAGGAGAATATTCATTCACAGGGACTTAAAGGAATTTGCTTCCTCCCTGCTCTGGAAACAAACCCCATCACCCACCCACTCTGTTTTATTTCTCTCTTCTTTGCTCAGGGTTGGATGAGGCTGGGGCATTTTGTTCTGTCTGCATCACTGCTGTTTGTGTAAAGCCCTGATCAAAACAAACTTCTTTACCAAAGCCTAGTTGGAAGTGGGTGGACTGGCTCAGCTTGCTAGTGTGATGAACTGCCGTTACTAGTTTTAGGTATCTGTGTTGCAGGATGGGCTATTGATCTTGGCTAGCCAGTCACTAAGTGCAGAAAAGAGTGAGCAGGTGAAATTTAGATGAGATCCTGGAAAAGCTGTTAGCATTCAGTGCAGATTGAAACTGAGGAGTGGAATGATGGCTTTGGTTGGAGCTTTAAAGAATCTGTTTATCTGTCATTTGGGAAGAAATAACTTCCACTCGTTTGGGGTCCTGTCTGATCAAAGGGAAGTGCTGATTACATGTATTTGCTAGCAACCCTAATGCTTGCTTGTGTGCTGATGCAGCAGGGTAGGAAGTATTCTATGTGGAAGTAAGACAGCAAAGAAGCTCAGCAAATATGACAGTTCAGATTACAGGTTCTCAGCCTCTCCATGGCTTAAAACCTCTCCCTGAAAGAGAGGTAAGTTGGGGAGTGTGAGAACTCTGAAGTGGACTAATGTGTAGAATAGAAGCCATGCTATTCACAAAGCTATGAAAGTTGGTATAGTGCTGTTTCTAGTAGCTTGAATGTGTGTCTCACATGATCTGCTGCTGCTGTTAGTAGCTGCCTTTTAAATACATAGACATAGCATACATGTCAAGCTTATTTCTGGAGCCTTGTTGAACATATCAAATGGATATGGCCTGTTGCTCTGTTAGAGTATGATATCCCGTAGTCCAGTACTGATTTGCTCCCTTCTTTTAGCTCTGTGGATAGTTAAGATTATAATCAATTTTTACTAACCCTTGAATCAGCAGCAGTGTGTTGGCAGAAGCCAGTCCTGTAGCCTTGGCCTCTGAGAACCTGATAGGAAATGGTTAATAAATGTGGAAAGTATTTCATTCTGAATGAACATTTTGAAAATTTGGGGTAACATGTAGGAGTGTCTCCTAGCTTTGCTGTGGTGTCTTGGTCTGATTGTGGATAAGACGACTATGAAGAAGTTGTGGTTTGAGGCAAGAGGAATAAAGAATCGCGTAAGGTCAGCCCTTTAAATGGAGCAGGATCTCATCTATATTTCAAAATTTCACTACAATTATGGAGAATTTTGCTAGTGTACAGCAATGTGATCTCTAGAGAATCATTGTCTGGGAGACAGGCTTCTGTTCCGGGCCTGCACATAGCTGAAGTGACCTTTGTGTGTAGTTACTGTTCTGCCTGATGTATCTCTGACCTCTCCCTGGATGGAGAGATCAGCTGAAATCTTTCTCGAAACTGCATTGGGCGTCCCTGGCAAGCTTCAGTCCTTAGGGAGCGGCTGGGAAATGCTGGCTCTTAGTCCCTTTCCCAGTCAGGTGACTCTGAAGGGTGTGACCATAGCAAGAGGATAAATATCTCTGAGGAAAGTTTTGGAGTATTTTCACATTGCTTGGCATCCTCTCTTGCAGTAGAGAAGAACTGCCCCCCCCCTTAAGAAAGGTGAGTATAATCTTAAACATCAGTCCTGTATAATGGCAGTGGAGAGCATATTACTGGACATCATTACAACCATTGGTTTAGAGCTACTGGATGTGCATCTCCAGAGATGATGAGGTTAGAAAGGACACGCTCCCCCATTCCCTGTTTCATTATCTCCATCAGGGACCCTCCTAGCACTGCTATCCAGCAGCAATCCAGTTCATTACACCACTGGAGTCACATGGAAGGTTCTAGCTCCAGCTCTCTAGATCCTGAAAAAACGTTAACAACAAACAAAAAAGTAAAGTAGGTTTTCATATCTGTTACTCTGTAAGGGGAGAGAGTCTGTCATTCTTTTCTATAACATTGAACTGTTTATCTGCCTGGAATTAATACCTTCACTGCCTGTTGTGCAGAAAAATTACTCTCTAGGAATCAATCAGATTGGTCGTGGAAATTGCGCATTGTGGCTTTGTGGTGTTAGTTGTTCTCCTGAGGTGGAAATCGGCTAGTATCAGCCTACTTCTGATCCAAAACTCTTGCTTACCTTGACTTCAGCATCCATGTAGAAATTGGTCTGTAGTATAAATGTGCTTCCACCAAAGCTCCAGTTGCCTATTGCTAGATAAATACCTTGTTGTTGCACTTGGGAAGAAAAAGAGGAGTCTGTCACTGTACAAGCTCTGTTTCTATGGATGAATTCCTGCAGGTCTGCATGCACCAGCCATTTAAGTGTTTATAGAGTTCAGAGGTTTGTTCTTGGACCATGTAAGAAAACAATTGCTCACAAGAATCTCAGGAGCAGCTGAGTAATGCACAGAAGTGATGCTTTAGGCATTTGGAGGTTGGAAGAATTGGAGTGTGGTGTAGAAAGAAGAGGATCTCTGTGGTTTGCCTGCCTTAGGGAAAGGTTTCTGAAGTGGAGAAGAGTGATTATTACTGTTGGATCTGGAAGTGTTGTGGATCAGGACCCTGTTGTACTCCTGTTGTGCAAACATGAAACAAAGACACACCTTGTAGTGTGTTGACAGATTCACATGTGTTTTGAAAGGGGATATTTTAGCCTGATGCTATGGGCCAAGGACAGGGAACTGTGGTCTGAGATGTGAGTTGACTGGAGCAGGGGTGAGATAAACAACATCATTAAAGGTGGAAACCGCTCTGCTGTGACAAGCCTTGTGGCATTTCCCTGAGTGGAGCTTGGAACCAGTGAGGCAGTCATGAGCCATTCTACTTCTCTCTAGCTAGACCAAGAGCAATTTTTTGATAACTTAATGGGGAGTTGATAGCAGGTGTGGCTTAATAAGTGAGTGCAGGCATCTGGGGGAAGGAGCGGACTGCTTTATTAACACTACTAAGGAGAAAGGTTGTTGCTTTGCAGAAACATGGTTTGTGTTGTTCAGTTAGTCTACCTGACATCGCTGCCCTCATCTGTAATCCTGGTGAGGTGTGAAGTGAATGGAAATGTTATCACTCTTTCCCTTCTTCAGAGAGCTTGTCTTGCAGGAGCTGTGTTGAGGTCTTGAGTAGCTCTTAACTGTGTTATCTGAAAGAGGAAGACAGAAAGGTAGGGATAAACATTCCTTTGTCCTACAAATATGTCTTGCTAAATAGGCTCTTCTAACAGAGGTGGCAGTGGCATCAGTGTTATATATGGTGCTGATCCACATATAACCCCAGCTGGTCCAATACAACTCTAGCTATGTTGCTTTAAACTGTACATCTCTGCCAGCCCTCTTGAATCACATGGTGGCTTTTGCTCTATCAAGCTGTCTAAGAGGTAGCGTTGTCATTTCTGCTTTGCTGTAGAACAGCCTTCAGGCTTTGGTATCTATAACTCATGTTTGCTTTTCCTGGCAAACACCAGTTCCCAGTTGCAGGCTCTTGGTGGCTCACAGCCACCAAGAATATTGGGGAATAATTAGGCATGAGGGGGGTGGAGTAACAATCTATTTGCTATTTCCAGGGCTCAGGGTGACAGCAGCAGCTGTTCTTCAGCCCTTGTGTGAAGTTCTAAGTACCTTCCCTCTGTCTGCATGCAGATCCAATTTGATCTGCTGACTGACATGGGCTCATGGAGTATGTAAAGTCCAAGAAAAGCCTGGCAGAAAGGGTCCTCCTTCTTCTTTGACCTTTTTGTGTCTACCAGGCTAGATTTTTCTGGACATACAGCTGCTATGGAAATATATACCTGACTGATTGCTACTCGGGTCATGGAAACTAGCCTGTAGGAATATTGTACCACTTTATTGTATCCTCTTGCCTACTTACTGTGCTGATGACCACAGTATAACCTTAAGCTTGGGACAGTTAGTTTCGTGATACTGTGGATGCTGAAAACTCATGTGGATTCAAAAGCAGATTGGAGAAATTAATGGAAGAGAAATCTGTTGTGCGTTACAAACTTGATAGGTGCCATCCAGCTCAGGAAATTCTTGTCAATGAATGCTTAGAGGCTTGGAAAGCATGTATGGAGGCAGCATATATGCTTGCTCTGCCCTTAGGGAAGGTATCTACTCTTGTCTACCAAGACTGAGACTGCAGGAATGCTTAGTCTGATCCAGCACAGCTACTTTTATGTTTCAGAGCCTGTTGATTTTGGAGATGGTAAATCCAGTTATTTGGGGTTCTTACTCCTGACAAAATAAGTATGTCTTAAATTCTGATGTGTGCAGCTGCAAAAAGAATGGATTTGGGGTGGGTCATCTTGTTTTGCTTGACTGCCCCTCAGATGAACAAACATACTCTGTCACACAACAGCTTTCCATGTTTACCTCAGGTTCTAGCACTATGTAGCCAGCCTGAACTGGAAACCCTTGATGGAAGGCATGTTTGTGATTCACTGCTTTCTGATAAAGTGGGGTAGTGTGGGATGGAAAAAATGATACAATCTTTGTGTCATACCTAATTGATCTATGATTTCATCATCAGAAGAAAGAAGGGTCTAGAGCAGACTCCTCGTGAAACCTTCAGATCTTAGCAATTACAGGAATGTGTGGTCTGGTTTTACTGGGGACCAGTGGGAAGTTGTAGAGGGTTTATGATGAATTGCAACTTTTTAAACAACTAACCTGGATCATGTAGAAATGTCCCAACTCTTCCCCCCCAACCCCTTCCTCACTATATGTGCCTTTTGTTAGTGATAACCCAATCTGCTTTTCTTTCCTTCCTCTTTTCCTATCTTCTCTCACTCCCCCAAAACAGTCTTAATTTTTAAGAGTCCCACTTCCTTACTGGTTTTGCAGTTTCTGCTCTCAGCTGTATTCATTCTCAGGTACCTTAACCTCCCAGTCTCAGCTGAGAGGATACTGCTATGGAGCAGAAGGTTTTTTGCTTGCCTGTTTTTTAAAGTAAATAGACTTTTGGTATTTAAGTAAATCTGCAGGGAAGTGAACATGAGATAAATAAAAAATCCTCTCTCTGTCCTTGCTTCCTTAAGCTCTGCAGGCCTATTACAGCTACCTATACAATAATGCAAATAAAGTATTTGTGAGAATGTGATAGGAACAGCCTATAGAACTAAGAGTCAAAAAAATCTGTGCTTTTAGAGTCGCATCATATCAGGGCAGTGCTGGGTGCCTAGCTACTAAAAGGGGTCCAGCTCTAAACCAGAGCATGCATTCTTGTATGTTTGTTTTGGTATTTTTTTTAATGTAGAGTTATCTAGTCCTTTGTCTTTATATAAAAGACCCCTTACCTTTTAGTAAAAAAAGGAACTGGATTAAGTGTGTTCTTTTCTCCTCCTTCTATAGGCACCTAGAAGTTTAAAAGTGTGGGGAGCAGTGTGTGGGGCTGTGGGATTTGATAAACTGGAAACCATATAATGAGAGGGGACCAAGCCCCATGAGCTCTCACTGGGGAATGTGCTTTTTTAGGTCTTCCTGACCACAGGCTGTTCCTTTTGCTCAGCTGTCGTGATGCTACCTTTCCTGCACAGTGCTGTCATGCCACCCCAATGTTTCTATTTTAACTCTCTTTGGGGCTAGATCTTGTGACACAAGGATTTGGCATCTCTCCTACGTGCTGGAATGTGGCATCTCAGGAGGCATAGTGGCTGCAGCTGCTATATCAGAGGGTGCCCCTCCTAGGTGCCTGGCAGAAGTGGGACACCCCTAGGATTGTGATGTATCAGAACAGGCAGCATCTGCTCAAAGGAGTGACAGTGTCTAACTGTGCTCTGTCTCCTCCAGTCTCTTCCAAGGAGTCTGAAGAGTTGAAAGACATACTTGCCAGCTGCTTGCTGCTCCCCTGTGGCATCCCACTTCAAGCTTTCAGGTATGTAGTTACTGGGGTCAAGAGTAGAGTTGCATGTCCTGGAGGCACATAAGATAGTTTTGTGGCCTGCTGAATGACAAATGGTGGGGAGGGAGTAAGGGCAGTGAAAACTGTTGCCAAGGGTGCAAGGTTTGTGCACCTGAGTGTCACATCCCATTTAACAATTTGCTTCTGTGACTGGGATTTCTCCAGAAAGCTGAAAGTACTGAATCCAGAGAAACAGCATGAATGTACTCTGGGTGCTCTCCATGGGATGAGACTGGGCAAATGGACCCAAACAGTTTACATAAGAAATGTAGGAAATTCCTACAGTCTCTGTTTAGGTGCTTCTTTATGTGGCTTAACACCACTGACAATGGTTTGCAGGAGGTGGGAGATGTGGACTTTTGACCTAATCTTAATCATCTCCCCTGTGTGCTCTGTGGGCTGGCAGAATGAGCGGATACCTCTCTGGGGTGTGAAGGAAGCTTTTTATAACTAGGAATGTGCAAGAGGAGAAGTGACAGTAAAGGACATCCATGCTGCATTAACCCAGGCTTGTCTAGAACAGATTTGGTTTACATGTGAGTGACTAGGGTTGGCCTTTTTACATTACTCCCTTTCTCATTCCTGCACAAGAGCAACCCTGAACCTCTCCTCAAGAAATTCATATTGTCACATTTCAGGAAGAAACTGGCAGTGCAGGCTAGCCCAGGAAATGGACAAATGCGAGGATGAGACGTGTGTTTTGCCTCTAGTCTGGATTTTTAAGTGTAATGTAGTGGGAGTTGAGTGTAATGAAAACAACAGCTCCACGGGGCTGTTTCTAGGGTGGCAGTGCTGTCTGGCAAGTGGCATGTGTGCTGCTGTGCCACTTGGCTGGGTACACCCCAGTGTGTTTTTGGAACACTGCTCAAGTCCCAGCTCAGCTGGTGGGCAGCTTATAGAGCTCCTCCCCATTCAAGACATGCCTGCCTTCTTACTGCTCAGCCTTGTTTTCTCCAGTCAGTTGTTGTGATCCCATACCCCTGAGTCATACTGGGAAGGTGGAGTCATCTCCATTGACAGAAGACTTATTTAAAGACTTTGAAGGCAGATTTCCAATAGCTTTAGCTACCTCCATTTCTGTAGCTTTTGCTTTCCCCCTTGAGGGCCTTCATTAGGAAAAGAATCCCTGCAGAGATGTCTGGTGCTATTGAAAGGTGATGGTTTCACTAGTATCTCCAGATACCTGGGCAGCTGAGGCTTGGCAAGATTGTCTTCTACAGTGTTCTTTTCCACTGGGCTGCAGGCTTGCAGGGGAATCAGTCTGTCTGCAGGAAGGGAGAGGGCAGGTTCAGTCCTGGGTATCTCTGCTGAATCTAGCCATCTGCTGCTGGAGGCATAGTGATGTGAGTAAACTAAGGCAGGGCAGTAAGTTGGGCTCCTTCAGCTCCAGGAGTCATGCCGAACTGTGGTGCTCTCAGCAAAGGCATAGCAAGTGCTATGTAGAAATAACTTCTCTTTTCACAGCTTCACTGAAATCTGCAAAAATTCTCTGCTGCAAGAAAACGGGGGTGATGTCATCGGAAGATGATGCTGGCGGGGAGGTTCCTGGGGGCAGTTTCTGGGAGGTAAGGAAAGATAATCAGAGAGTGAAGGAGGTAGGAATGTCTTCTTACCCGTGGAATTAAGGGTGGAGTTTCAGGTTCCTGGGTGACACTACTTTTGGGAATGGAGGGGAGGAACTGTGGGGAGGTTTGGTAACATGCTGTGTGTTAATATGTGGAGGAGGTGGCCTTTTCCTCCACAGATGATGTGGAATGAGAGTTCCTTTTCCAGGTGACACTGTTTTGAGCTGTAAGAGGCAAGCATAGCATCTCAGCTTCTTCCCTCTACTGCTGTGCCTCCTTGAGGGAGTGCCAGAGAAGGGACTGGGCCCTGCTGCTGGCTTCTGAGGGGTTTCTGCTCCTTCCCCACGCAATGATTGACTTGCTGCTGTCTGTTCTGAAGGAAAATGTAAGTCAGTACATTATAAATGATGGTGTCATGTAAAATTTCAGGCTGGAAATTACAGATGGACGGTGAAGCGTGTAGATGATGGGTACCGGCTCTGCAATGACTTAATCTCCTGCTTCCAGGAGCGAGCCAAGATAGAGAAGAACTATGCCCAGCAGCTAACAGAATGGTCTCGTAAGTGGAGGACCAATGTAGAGAAAGGTAAAGATATGTCCAGTTAAAAAAAAATTTGGTTAGCTTGGCTAGTCCTTGGGCAGGCCAAGTCTCAAATATAGTGTCAGATCTCCCCTTTTATATTTGGCTGGGCTGCGTCCCATTCAGTAAGACAATAACTACTAATGCTACAGTGTAGTGGCAATGGGCTCAAACTGATCACATCCCAAAGTAATGGGAAACAGTGGGGGCGATGCAGTAGAGGACCAACTGTATGTGAAGAAGCATAGCCTCAGCTATGAGCTTGTATTATATCTGTCCCGAAGCTCATGCCAGGTCTGTGAATTTTCTACAGTAATGTTCTCCTAGCATGATACCATCTGGGATGGCTGAGGCTGCCCTAAAGAAAAATAACCATCTTGGCCAGCTGTAACAGCCACTCTAAATGCTGCCTCTTGGGACTGTGAGATTAGTCAATGCTGACTCGTGCCATGGGACAGAGTTCAGAAACTTGCTCCATACTGATAGATGTGTGTAGGAGGAAAAGCATCTGTGTTCCCCTTTGTGGGCAGTTGTAGGAGCTCCTCTGGTGCTTGTTCCTGCAGGTCCACAGTATGGCACTCTGGAGAAGGCCTGGCATGCCTTCCTGACAGCTGCAGACAAACTGAGTGAAATTCACTTAGCTGTCAGGAACCACCTGGCTGGTGAAGACTCGGATAAGATCAAGGCCTGGCAGAAAGAGGCCTACCATAAACAGATGATTGGAGGCTTCAAGGAGACAAAGGAGGCAGAGGATGGGTTCCGCAAGGCCCAGAAACCCTGGGTGAAGAAGATGAAAGATGTGAGCAAAGTGTGAATGGGGAGGGAGGGATAAGAGCAGTCAAAGTGGCTGTCTGATTGTGAGAGGTACTGGATGAACAAACTGGGTTTATGCAGAGTAACAGAGAATGCCCCAGAGGGAGGGATTTCTTGATGGTGTCTTGTTCTTGGTGACTTTAACTTCCTCCTCATTCAAGGAGACTGGTAACAGACTCATAGCAGCTGAGTACTGAGAGATCATTTGGAGGTACTTTTTCCCTTCTGAGTAGTTTGTTAAATACTAAATTAGCATTCCTATTAGATTGTGCTAAAATAGTTGCTGACTGTAACAAACACTAACATTCCCTCTCTGAGTAACAGAAGATCAGTATGGTCAGGATCATGGTTCCTCTGCATAATCCTCCTCCTACAGGTGGAGACCTCTAAGAAAAACTATCATGCAGCCCGGAAGGAGGAGAAAACAGCCCATACAAGGGAGAACCATGCCAAGGCAGACTCATCTGTGTCACAGGAACAGCTGCGCAAGTTGCAAGAGCGTGTAGAGAAATGTGCTCAGGAGGCTGAGAAAGTGAGTTTGTATTGTATGGATGTGGGTCACAAGGATATTCCTCTCAAGGAAAAGTATTGGCTGTAATGCCAATCAGTGAAATGGCTGCTGCTGAAGCACTAAAGGAGATCTGCAGGATGCCAAAAATGGCTGGTTTGCCTGACCAGGAGTGAAAGTCCAGAAGGCCCTCTGGGGAAGAGTGTCAAGGAATAACAAGGAGCTTTCAAAAATATTAGGAGAGCAGTGGACTTAGGATATAATCTGTGAGATCTCCTCTTTCTTTGATATATTTGGTCATCATTGCGGGAGCTGAGGGAAGGAGGGGGAAACCTGTCAATATTAAGACAGAGCATGGAGAGTTTGTTACTCCCTGTTTGACACTCCTGCCCTATTTGACATCATGGCAACACATCTCATTATTGTTGTTGTCCTGTGTTGCTGATACAGTGCAAGGATCAGTATGAGAAGATGCTGGAAGAGCTGAACCGCTACAATCCCCGCTACATGGAGGACATGGAGCAAGTGTTTGAGGGTTGCCAGGAAGCAGAGCGCAAGCGATTGTGCTTCTTTAAGGAGATGTTCCTGAATCTGCACCAACATCTCAACCTCTCCACCAGTGAAAGGTACCATCCATGTTCCAGGAAGGAATTCTGCCAGCCTGGGATGCGCTGGGTGCTGGTGAACGGTGTCAGTTATGGTGTCTATGAAAGGGAGTTACCTGCTTGTATTTTTCAGGTCTCAGTTTCCCCTTTTAAGTGTGTCTTAGAACGGGCATTTGGTGCCTATATGTTCACCAGTGCTAGTGTATCTGATCTCGAATGGTGACAGACTCACCAGAGAGGATTCTTTCTGCCTCTGAAATTTTCCTCTTCCATAACTGTCCAGTACTGTCTTGTGGGTGTTTGTATTCTATGAAGTGCCTCCATGTGGCTCTATGTAATCTCAGTCTGAGGAATACAGCTCTGTTGCCTTCTAGTATCTATAGTTACTATACCTGGTATTTTTACCCATTCTGCCCTGGATAAAGAAGTTTTGTGAGATAGCTACAAGTTTCCCTTAAGCAGGTATTATGTGGAGGAAGTGGTGCAGACAAAAAGATTCTGTGATCCTGTACTTGTAAGGAGTGGGCTCAGATTTCTTGCCTTACCTTATCTGTGTGCAAGAATGTATGATGTTCTTTAGTGCTAGTTTGAGCTGTACTGAGAGCTGGCAGATATTAGCCACTGCCACACCAAACATGCTTGTCCCACTTGTCAAACTGTAAGGGTGGCTCTCTTTTTCTAGGGCTTTATGGATGTTGCTCTAGCCTCCAGAGTCCCATAGGATTAAGGATGCTAATGTAACTGTGCATGAGGTTATGCTCTTCCTCCCTACTCAACTTTCATGCATATGCCAAGGGACTTGGTTAGTGATGGTTCTGTCTGTTCCTATTTGTAGCTTTCATGCATTGTATCGAGATCTTCACCAAGTCATCATGGCTGCAGACAACCAGGAGGACCTGAAGTGGTGGCGCAACACTCATGGGCCAGGCATGGTGATGAACTGGCCTCAGTTTGAGGTGATGTAGCATTCTAGAATGTATTATTTAAAAATATAGCTGCTTTACTGAAATAGCTGGATTGCTAGCCTTGTATTAGAAAGGCCATGTCTTTGCTAGGCAGGCTGAAAATAGAACTTTTGTGGTGTTGCAAGCCCAAAAGGACACGTACAGCCCTTCCAGACTGCAAGTGTTCCAGCCATCAGGCTGTAAGGTTAAAGAAAAGGAGTTGATTCTCAGGGCCTTGAGACAAGTTCCTGTTACAATATTCTCACAGCCCTTCTTGTTGTATCTTGGGATTCAACAAGAGTGAATTGGATGTGCCATCAAGGCCATTTGGCTCATCAGCACAGCCATAATTGAAGTGTGACTGGTAGTCTGTCTTTCTGTATTGGTCAGAAAAGGTGTGGAGAGCTTTTCTGAATGGCTTGATGTGTTTTCCTTTAACAGGAATGGTCCCTTGAGACACAGCGGACAATCACCAAGAAGGAAAAGAGTGGCAAGATGACTGATGATGTCACACTTACTAGCATTTTGCCTACACGGGATGGTGTTGTCTCACAGACCCCTCTGCAGACAAAACGAAGGTAAGGGCTGAATTCTGGGATGCATCAGATTAGGAAAAGTGCATCTTTCCTTAGGGTCACAAATGAGTTGTGTTGATAGGAGTGAATACTTAGTTAACTTTATCTTGTTCATGGCCCTGCCTGTGCCACTCTAGAAAAGAAAGGTTACAAAAAAGGATTTAGGGTAGTTGTGTAGTTTGGTTTGAGGTGATGTGGTGGTTTTGGGTGTTGTCTAGTACTTCCTGCCTTACAACGTACGTTCCTTGTAGAGGCCCTTCTGGTGATAGGGCTTGGACTGGTAATACTAATACTGTGTGCATTTCCTGAAGTCTTCATCCCAGACCAGGGTAAGGAGAACTAGCAGTTTTGCCAGTTAATTGTACTGTCTCATAAATCCAGATATCAGATTTTTATTTTTTTGCCCCTGATGTGGAAGCAAGTTGTCTGGAAGCAAGTTGGAGAGTGGGTAGAAACTCATGCCCTGCAGTTCCAGTCACTATCCTGCTTTAGATGAACTCTAGCCAAAGTGAACTGGGCAGAAAAGGGGTACAGTAGAGACCATGAGACATTTGTACATTTCATAGTCTATTGGTCTCAGGGGCTCTATTTGCCAATCTACAGGTTTTCCTATCAAGAGGAGCAGCACAGTCTCTTCTTTGACAGCCTGAGGGCACCTACCCATGTGAAGTTAGTATGGAATGTAGTCTCTTCAGGTGTTTTGGGGTTCCAGGTGCCTGTCTTCTGCTGTTCTACCTGTCTTTCCAAGTTCCTGACTTGGAATGCAGCATTTCAGACATCTCTTTGGAATGGGATACATGGCTTTTCTTGTCTTATTCTTGGCTGGAATAGCTGTGGTACAGTTGGGCTCTCCAGATTAAATTGGCCATTCTTGTGTGAGAGGGTCTGCTAGAGTAGAATGAGTCCACAAACAGTATGCATGCATGAAGATACTTTTCCCTTGGGAACCTCAGGGTTCTAATGCTGAGATGCTTTCAATCAAGTCTTGTATCTTCTGGGATCTCTCCTCCATATTCACTCTCACTCTTGTTCTGTAGCATAGCAGTTGTGGGGGAAGATGGGGTGGTGCATGATTCAGGAGGAGATGGGTGAGTGATAAGTCTGCTAACAACCATCTTATCTCCTTTCCGCTTCCATGTACAAAGTGGAGGGAAAGAAGATATTTCGGAGTGGTCAGATGAGGACACTCCTAAGAAGTGCCTGGATGCCAATGGGCATGAGGAGGACATAAAGGTACCAGGTGTACGGGTACGAGCACTGTATGATTACACAGGACAGGAGGCTGATGAACTGAGCTTTAAAGCAGGTACAGAAGCACTAATCTCTTACTAACCTTTTGCTGTCTTCACTCAGTCTGACTGAATGATTGGAACACTCGTTAAGAACTGGATGTCTCTTAGAAAACTAATACTCATCCTTCTTCTAGTGGCCTGACTCCTTGTCACCTCATCTGAGGTGGATGATACACTGGGAAGTCAAGTCTCCTCAAGATTAAGAGATGGTATGGCCACATGAAAAGAATTCCTAGGCCTTGGTCATAGTGTAGGGAGAGTAGACCCCAAGAGGTAACACATACTCTGCTTGCCTCTCTCAGGATGCTTATTCTGCATTGTATCTTGAGACGAAGTGCTTCTCCCTTGTGCCATTCATACAAGGAACTACATGTGTGGTCTGGATAGTCCTTTGAAGCATAAGATTAATGCTTTTGGGAGAAAGCTCAGATAACTGATATGCACTAATTGAGGCGGAGTCCAACTGACAAAGCTGCTATGTGAGCTGTTGCTCTTAGGAGTGGAGATCTGGCTCACAGCAGAGAGTTGAGTGAGAAAATGCTAGAGCAAACAGACCCTTCCCCGTTTCTTCAGTTAAATTTAGTTTGCATGTGCTGTCTTTTCCAACTCTAAGAGAACATCCGCAACTTGAGAGTGTCTCTAATCTTGCTTGTTTTGAGTCTCATATGGTATCTCTGCTGTATAAAACTAAAATACACCTGTTTTAAAAGACCCTTCAGTAGCAGGGGCTTGTGCCTGAGAGCAACATTTATGTAGTGTTACCGCACTGGTAAACTTCATAACATTAACTTGTTGCTGCAAAATATCTTAATGTGGGTGCTCTAGAACTTGACTCTGCTCTCTCTTTGTACACAGCCGATGTAAGAAGACATGACTAGTTAGCTTTAGTCATACACTCAGAATTTGTTCTGAGCAGCATGCATCTGTAGGACCTAAGCTTAAAGAGACTTCATTTCTGAACCTCTGCCAGTGTGGAATGTGCCTATTGATAAAGTCAGACCTCCCTCTGGCAGAAGCATGACCACCTACTAGTGGAAAAGGGAACTTTTCTGCCCATTCCTGAAGTACATATGGAAAGTTAAGAGCCTTTCCTGGTCATAGTGTGAGAAATGAGTCCATTCCTTGCTGGCTAAACCAGACACTCAATCATGCAATAGTCACTTCAGTTCCTAACAGCCAGAGCTTAGCAGCCTCTTGTTCTTCCTTTCCCCCTGCTACACAGGAGCCATTAAGAAAGAAATCTCTGAGATCATTCTGATCTCTTTGTCTTTGTAAGCATGTTCTTCTGGCAGTAGGAAGGCAGAAATACAATATTTTGAATATTGAAAAGCAGAGGCAAATGTCTGTCTCTGAGTTCCTTGAGAATGGTGCTGAGCATAGGTACTGAAAAGGTCAGTAACTTTGATTATATTGTGATAAGGGAAGAAAAGTGTAGTGATTCAGACAAATTCATCCTGGGTTGGTTTTTGGGTTTTTTTAATAAGCTTTTCATAAGGCAGGGGAAAATGCCATGCTACCTTTTCCAAAGCTGTTTCCTAATGACTATTTTTGCTTTTAGGTGAAGAATTAATGAAGATTAGTGAGGAAGATGAGCAGGGCTGGTGCAAAGGCCGACTCCTCACTGGTCATGTTGGACTCTATCCTGCTAACTATGTTGAGAAGATTGGATCATGATTGCTACTGCCCTGCTAGTGTCTCACAGCCATACCAGCACCTCCTCCCGAGGTCACTGAGTCACTGCTGGCCCTAGTCCACCTTTGCAGTATATCCAGCAACTTTTGGACTTTGAGGGCACATATTCCATGTAACTAATGCTTCACTTTAAATGCCTAGACCTGTAGGGATTTTCTAATAAATAAAAAGAGATGAGTAAAGGCTTCTCTGACTGAGCACTTGTAGGAGTGTAGAAGGGAACATTCTTTTGCTTGGTTCTCACTGAAAGGAGAAAGGTGACATGAGCACCTCATCAAAACCAGAGACAACAGGTTTCCTTGACTTCAGTGCACAAGTATCCATAGGGTGGTGGGGTCTGCCCTGCCCCCAGGCTTCCTCTTCAAGGAACTTTGGATGTGCAGGGTAATAGGGAACTTCTAGTATTGCTTCCCCATTTTGGCTCAATCAAGCTGACTGGCATAAATCTATTTTTTCCTTTGAAACTTTCAGAAGTCTTAAGTGTTCCTTCACCTGCAGGCTTGTTGGCTTCTTGGTAAGGCAGCTGTCTTCTCCCACTGCCCTCAGATTAATAATGTGCATGATGGACGAGGGGCAGAGGCTTCTGTCTCCTGTGCTGTGATTGTTTAGGCTAACCAGTTGTGAACAGAGCTGTCTGGCAGCAGGTTGGAGTTGATCAAATGTTCCCTGAGCTAGAATGGGCCTTGACATGTACTGATAAAAGCTCCTGTTAACAGAAAGGCTTGAGTGCACTGGAACGCTTAAATGCACTAGTATGTGTTGGAGTTTCTAATGCCTCTAGATAATTTTTGCTTTATTTCTTTGTTGTGAAAGGAGGACAGGCTGAAAGACTTAACTTATGAGAGATTAAAACACCAGTAATAGCTTGTTGCCTACCTGCCTAGTGGGGCAGAAATGAAGCTGTTGCAGCACACTGAGTGTCTTGAAATGTAGCCTGCCATGGACAGAGAGGTCTGAGACTACTAAGTACCTTTTTGTGAAACTATGAAAGCGGCTGAAAGGACTTGCTGAAGAGTATCCCTAGCACTGCAGTACATGAATGAGAGGGAGACGGGTACAAATCAAAAGAACACAACCACATCATTTTGTTTTGAACTAGTAGTGTCTGTTCTCAAGAAAAGAGAAGGTTAGATTTTTGCCTATTAGGAATACTAAGAGGCATTAAAAATGCCTGGTTTTGGCTAATTCATAGTTGAAGTCTACTGTTTGAGGAAACCTCTAAGTTTGTGCCATGTAACTAGAGGTGTTGGAGTATAAGCACCTAAGACTTAGAGATGTAGCCTTTGCTTTCATTGCTGTATCTCAGGTAAAATACCAGTGATCTGCTTGCTGACCCATAGCTAATGATTTATTGCTCCTTTGTCCTAACACCCATAAATGTAAAGAGAGTATGCCTGCCAGGCTTGTGAGATAACAAGAGACAAAAGCAGGGATAAAATGACCCTAAAATGTGCTATTGTGAATACTAAAGCTTACTTTGTTAGCCTGAATATTTTAAAACACTATTAGCCTTTCCTGTAAGGTCAAAAAATTCTAATGTCTGTTCACAAAGGATAACTGGAGGCTTGACTTAAATTCCTTTTCTGAATTCTAGTCAGGCTATAATTAGGGATGGAATTAGGTGTGGCCAGAACCTGCTCCAAGCACAGAAATGTCCGGTGGACAGAACCTCTGATTACAGTACAAACAACCTGAAATTCCACAGGACAAAGTCTGGACAGACTTTGTTTGTTTTAGGAAAACATGACCACTTGATCATAATGGGTTGCTTGAAGGCTTCCAGAAACCATGGCATACAACAGTTTATGTGATCAAGTCCTCTAAAGGAATGCCTGCACATCAGAAATTCCTGCCAGGAGCTGAAGTAATGGACAGGAGACATTGAGAACGAAGAATTGCGTGGCTGGGCTGTACTTCAGATTATAAAAAATGGCATTTCATCCAGNAGGCTATAATTAGGGATGGAATTAGGTGTGGCCAGAACCTGCTCCAAGCACAGAAATGTCCGGTGGACAGAACCTCTGATTACAGTACAAACAACCTGAAATTCCACAGGACAAAGTCTGGACAGACTTTGTTTGTTTTAGGAAAACATGACCACTTGATCATAATGGGTTGCTTGAAGGCTTCCAGAAACCATGGCATACAACAGTTTATGTGATCAAGTCCTCTAAAGGAATGCCTGCACATCAGAAATTCCTGCCAGGAGCTGAAGTAATGGACAGGAGACAACGCATTGAGAATGAAGAATTGCTTGGCTGGACTGTACTTCATAAATTTTGGCATGGCATTTCATCCAGGCTACTCAAAACCAAATAGATTAGTAAAAGAGCCTGTGTAGTAAAGAACCATCTGGAGGGAGGAGGGAGAAAACCCAGACCAATTTATGTTATATTAACAGCTCTGTCTGGAGACATAGTTTTCCATAGAAGCAAATGAGGTTTTAACCCTGAAGTTAAAACAAGTCATCCATACCATGCCAAAAGTTTTCTGTGTGAGTAGAGAGATGCACACATGAATAAATTGATGTGCCTCAATTCCACATCAGCAGAGCTTGTTCTTCCCCTATGGATTGTCTAAAACCTTACAGATGCATCTCTGCCTAATGGGTAGCACAGTGAAAACATTATCTAGTCATATTTTACTTTGTTAATAAAGACACTCCTTGTGGAAAGTTTGTACACCCATAGTTAGCAGTTAATGAATTTGGTTCTGTCATCTTCCTGAAAAATAATTTCTGAAGTTTCTTGCAAAGTTTGGATTTCCTGATGATTATGAATTTTCTAGGAAGAGGAAGTTAAAGGTTCTCTATGACAGATCACACCCATGTCCCCAAAACAGCAGCTGGTCTTGCTCAACTCATTAATGTTTATGCCCTGCAGGCAAAATCTGTGGCACAGAGCCCACAGGGCATCTGTGCTCTGTGATGGCACCTGAGAGTTGTGGTTACTTTCTAGCTCTTGGTGGCACTTCCCCATCTGCCTGTGGAGCTTGGAGCTATTGGTGCTTCCGTTTACTTTCCATTCTACTTTCCCATCCCCTGTGTCCTTGTTGGGGCTGTTTTGCTTGGCACAAAGTGTGGAGGCAGGTACAAGTATGTGACAATTCTCCACAAAGAGCAGTTACAAACTGTTTGCAGATCCAAGGCCGCAGCCATGTATAACTCAGATCTGCTGCTTCATCCAAGTTCCCCCCCAACTGCTGCTGGGCTGCCTCAGTTGTATTTCCAGAGCTTTTAGTCTTTGCTTATGGGCAGCAAGTGGCAAAATTCCTCTTGGCTTGTGAAGAAAACTAGTGCTGGACTTAAATGGGTTTGAACTGCCCACTCAGGGCAGTAGGTGATTGTTACTAGGATAACTGCACGAAGACTGCAGGCTTGTCATGGGGGTGAAACCAAGACAAAGCTATTGCCACAAACTATCTTCACCCACGAAAATGTGGTTGGAAAATAACCATTACAGACTGGTGAGAAACGCTGTGCAAAACAAGCAAGGCAAAGTGTCTTTAGAGAGACCTTGCACGCACACTTCAAAAAAAAGACTTGCAACCAAGTGTTGCTCCACTGTCCAAGTACAGGCTAGGACCTGGAAAATCAGGGACAGAGACTGTTTACCAAGCTACCTGGCTTCTTAGATCAAAGAGGATGATATGAGAAGATGTTCCTGGAGAAGATGAACAAGTCCTTGCCTGAGTGGGGGTGAAGGATTCATGTAACAGGATAGGCTCTGTAACTTGAAGATATAGGCTTGTTTTCTGTTTCTTACTTAATGACTAACAACATGGCTCCAGAACTTCTCCAAACTATAGTTCAGGCAAAATCACTTTGGCTGCTTTCAGGACATCCATTTTACTGGCTGCGTGCTTCTGTTTTCCATCACAAAGTAACCCTGCTTGCAGAATTTCCTGATTGTGTCTCAGCTTTAAGGCAGTAACTTCTGTGGCCCAAGACTTCCTTTCTCTGTAGGCAGTATAGTGGTGGTCAGCATTTCTTTCCCCTTGGTGTAAAAGCTCATAATCTCTCCAGTCTCACAGCTTTCACTGGATCCAGCTATTTACAGATCCTGTGGTCCCATCCTCCCTGTGTTTCCTTTCTATTTTACCAGCTGGATGTCTTCTCCTAAGTCCTATTCTTCCCCCCTTTGACTTCAATACCTCTTTCCTTCCTGAGTCCATTGTTCCTCCTTTCAGAAGGAGGTTAACACTGAAACAGCCACTGCCCCCAGCTGTGACTACACCAGCACTTTCTGTCATCCCCACAGATACCACACAGTTCCTAAGAAATGATACATTCACAATCTTACCAATGTTTGCCTCATCAGTGGTCCTGCCATCCCCCCTACACTTTGTGGCTGCCTGCAGAGCCCAGGCACTGCTGCCTACTCTGTCTTCATTCAAATCCCTTATAATAATCTGTTTGACTTGCCTGTGTTCTGTGATAACTGTTTTCAAAAGAGCTGCACAGTAAACCACCAGTTTTCTCATCTTGGTTTATTTACCTTACCTTTTCACTAGCCCAGCTTGCCTTGCTTTCAAGAGTCACTATCTTCTGCTTTAGGAATGCCCCCTATACTTGTTGAAGGGGCTTCAGGCTACTAGTACTTGTACTAGAGGGATGATCTGCAGGGAAGAGAGATTACTAGAAAATGTGGAAGGGTCATGTCTCCGTGGAGGACAGCCCTGCCAGCTCTGATGTCAAACAAGTAAGTGCTTGTGCCATAGACTGCCCCTTGGGAGATAATTGAGGGTCCTCTCACTACCCAGACTCTCCACCTTACTTCCATATGGTGAGCAGGACTTGAAGCTATACTTCACTTAAGTGATGACCACCTGCCAAACAGCCTGCTCCCAGCTTTGGTGTTTCCCAAAGCCTCCCAAGTCCTGAGCATCTGCCAAGCCAGTCAGAGGTGATGCTACCAGACTTTTCAAAATAAATATTTGATTACAGTATTGGAAATGGAGTTACATACTCACACACTTGCTTAACACACTTAGGAGCAAGTGGAAGCAGCATGCTCCTTCCCTGGCACCCACACTCCAGTTACCCTTTCATAAAACCCAAGGCTGCCACTTGCCAGAGGAGGTGTAAGGGACAGCATGTGCAGCAGGACAAGCATTTTGTCTGCAACACAACTCCAGATTGGATCAAGCCTTGACTGTGCTCCTCACTATCACTCAAGTTATGCTTCCATTGAATTCCTTAATTTGCTGTTTTCCTTCGACCTTCACTAGCTTTTCTCCAGACCACATTTGTAAGACTGCAGTAAAACTGTGTAAGTTGTAAACCTGATCACAATATTCACTCTACACATAGTATGTTATCTCCTTATCTTAGATCTGGCTGGAAGCATTGCATGGAGTCAGCATACTACGTGACTGCTTGCTTCAATGCTTTACTTCTTCCTAGGAAGGCAGCTACTAACTACACTCAATTCAGCCCAGTGGCAGGCAGGTCACCCACCACCCTTTGCCAGTTGCTTCCCTTGCATCAGTCCTAGAAAATATATGGCCTGAATGGGAACCTAAACCAATGCAAGGAGGTTTCTATATGAATCCTGAAACTACAGAAAATTTGGAGCATCTTCTGACAGACTCCAGGAAGGGATATACCTAATGAAAATCCATGCCTTGTTCTAATGAGAGGAGATGTTTTCTATTTGATTCTCCCTTCCTCCATCTATGGCTATGCTTGCTCTGCTCTTTCTACTACTGAAAATAGCTAGGCTGCCCTGAAATACTGAGCTCTCTCCAAGGGGCACTGACTATCCTCAGAGTAGTTAGCATCTGTAGACTGCTTGATAAGAATGAAAAAAAAAAAAGTTTGCATCACAAAATTCTTCTCTCCGCAGGACATCATTGCAGATTCCTGGTGCCCCACAACTCATGCTCTGATCCACTGTAAACTGTATTACTTGGTAGTTTTTCAGGTAGTTTACTGAATTTGCTCCCTCCTTTCCCTAATCTTCTCACTCGGCAAAAGCATGAGAGGCCGATGGGTCTGAGTAGAACAGCACCTGGCCACTTAATCTGCATGATCCTTCCACCCATGTTCTTTGCTGTGTTGTGAGAAAAGAGAGCAAGGCCCCTCTTCTCCTTCGCTATCCTGCTTCCAGACAGGCTTTCTCTTCCCTTTGGTTCAGACCTGTAAGTGCAGGGTAAGTTTTATCCCCATCACAGCACTTCACTCCTGAGCCTTTCCAGCTTTCTTGCACAGTAACCTCATGCTTTCAGACAAGAAGACTTCTGTACTGAAAGTCTGCTGTATTGATACAGCAGGCTCCAAGAGCAAGTCTGGTCATGATTCTTGGCTTTCATTTGCTCTCTTGGATGATGCTGGAGCCCATCTTTTACTGAAAGAGGTGGGTAACAGCAAGATCCTGGGCTCAGGGTCTGCTGTCCCAGCAGTTGGGGGGGAAGAAGCAGATGGCAGATGTGATGGACAGGGAAGCTGAGGGACAAAGAGCAGGCTGCCAACTTGGAGCTCAGAAAATCAGCACCAAAGCACATGAGATGCAAAAGAAACAGATGCAGGAAATAGCAAGAACTGTGCAGTGACAGCACACACTCACAGGGAACAGCACGCAGTGGGAGGCCTTTCCTGTACTGACAAAGAACAAAAAGAAGCTGACTATTTCTCAGACCAGCAGCATGCTCTTCCTGCTGCTTTTATGTAAAACTGATGGACAGGATCAGCAGCCTTGCCAGAACTTGGAGCAATCAGCATAAGTTGGGAGGCCTGCAAAGGACTCGGCTGAGACAGAGAAGCTTGAGTAACCCTGCTGTAGTGAGCTGTCCTACGACAAAGCACAGTGAGCAAAAACTGTACAACCTCCTCAAAGGAAAAGAGCCTGCAGTATCTCTCCATGTATCTTAACACAGAAGGGCAGAGACAAAGTGTGACACTGACTTACTAGCCTCAGAGAGGCTACTCTGGCTCCTGGGCACATGCCATTTTGCTCTCATAAGCCCCAGCTGGGGTAACAGTATGATGTCCCTCCTAACCCTCATGTGACATTGCCCTCACACAGCCAAAAACAGACCTAGTGAGAACAAAGCCATCAGAGGAGTGGAGCAGCACTGCACAAAAGACAGCAACAAGACAGGAGCAAGCACCTCAGGCTGAGACTGCTTGAGCCTATGTGAATACCACCCACTCCCAGTGCACACTCATCACCTGAACTTGCTCCTCTACACAGTAAGATCCATCTTATACAGCCTCCACCCTACCATCACGCACTCCCTTTCCCAGTCCTCTGTCATAGCTTCAACTGTCAGGGCCCTGGGTGTACTAAAAGCCCTTAATTGTCCTGAGCAGGCTTTCTTGGAGCCTTTACTCATAGCCCCTGCCCATGGGGGTGGGTGTGTTTTCATTTGAACTCATTCTCAGAGCAGGAGAAGTAGTCTCTGGCTGTGCCTCTGATCCTGACCTTTAGGCTGGCTTACCAGTCTGACCCCAGCCTTGTCCTGACACCACAGACACATCTGGCAATTACTAGACCTGATTATGACCTGTGGATTGACCTCCCAGCTTGATTGTAGACTACCTCATCACCACATGGATTCCTGGCTATATCAATTCTTGATCAATCCTGGCAACTACCCTGGGCTTGCCCAGCTCTCCTTCCTGGGTACTGTGGAAACAGGCCATGGATGATGAAGACCCAGGCCTGCTGGCTGTGGGACACTTCCCTCACAGCCCTACCCCTCTTAAGGTTCAGCAAGGACTGGCTGCATCCTGACATCAGCTCCCCTGGTATGGCTGCCAGGACAGCTGCACTGTGAACATCATCAGGGAACATAAGTGGTTTAAAAATAGCTGTGAGGAAAAAGTCATTGGTTACTTTTACCTTAATTTACTCCCTAAGACTGTTTGTGTAATCCCAGAAATGAGCATACAGGCACAATTGAGGCAGCAGTACAAGAGAAATAGACACCAGGGGCTACTAAAGACAAGGCTGCTGCCAAGAACGAACCTGGCAGGTTGGATCAGGCTTCACTACCCAGTTCAGAAACTCATTTCAGAGTAGCTCAAATCAGATGTGTCAGCTAGAAGACTCTCATTTCACTGTGGGGAAATGTGCCTCCTATTTCAAGTCTCACTCTCACTGTGTAGTTAGAGCTCTGCCAATACCCAGAACACAAGACTTCATACTCCTGCTAAACCTGCAGCAGGTTTTCTGCAGTTTTTTTTCCCTAGAACTCAGTTGTTCCTGATTACATCTGTATGTATCAAGACATTATTGTTCTTGTTAGTATTGTGGGTCCTAGATTCCCACTGCAATGAAGTCTGCAGTCTACCTTACTTTTTTTGTGGGAAACGTGGAAAAAAGTTAAATGAAAGCCTTTAAATTGAAAGTTGTCTTTTCTAGATATTACTACATATATCTGTTTCACTAAGTGACAAGCTGGTCTTATAGACAGTCCCCTTTTGGAGGTAAGGAAATCCAAATCTATCTCAGTAATACAATGCTACCAACTACCTTTTCACAGAATGGTTTTGGAAGGGACCTTAAGATCGTCTAGCTCCAACCCCCCTGCCGTGGGCAGGGACACCTCCCACTAGACCAGGTTGCTCAATGCCTCATCCAGCCTGGCCTTAAACACCTTCAGGGAGGGGGCACCCATAACCTCTCTGGGCAACCTGTTCCAATGTCTCATTACCCTCACAGTCAAGGACTTCTTTTTGTTGTTGCCCTTCTGAACCTCTCATTGCTCTCCGTCTTAATTCTTTTTTTAGCTAAAGCATGAAATCGGCTGAATGAGTTTCTACTCTGTTCCCTCTTGATTCCAGGCAGGTAATATAGCAATTTAAGGCCCTGCTACGATCTTCGGTTTGAAGTAGTAAGTTCCCTACCTCAGTACCTGCCTCATTCTACCTCGACTCCTGCACCGAGTTGAGCAGTGCTGCTCTTGGCAAGTAACCGAGTACAGCATTCGCGGGTCTGCCTGCTTGCGTACCAGGCCTAGTGGTCCGAGGTCCTGCTGCTGCACTTGTGGGCATTCATGTGAGCTTCTCCTCAGGCAGCGGCTGTCACAAGGCTGGGCCCACTGCCTCCCTGCTGTTCCACTCAGACACCCCCTGGCCGGGCCCGGGAGTCAGTCAGAAATTCGGGAAAGCTGACTGCTTCGTGAGGGGGCAGAGGGGACAGGATAGTCGACCAAGGCTGATGGAGCGGGGTAACGTTCCCGTCCACGTTTAGACTCAGGAAGTGGTTGCCTTGAGATCCGCCAAGTGGCGGGGCTGAGGTTCGGACAGGCCCTAGAACAGGGCGCCGCAGAGACCTGAAACGCCCACCCTGAGCCAGAGGAAGGTGGCGACCCCTGGCCCCTCCGGCTGAGGCGGTGAACGGCAGAGTAGCCCCGTACTCCCGCCTTTATGGAGACAGAACAGAAGGGGGACGGAACCCAACGCGGACCCTCCGCGGGCGCGGTGAGGCGGCACCCGTCACTGGGGCCCAGCCCCCATTGGCCCGGCCCGGCACCCGTCGTCGCGGTGGTGTCTGGGAAGGAGAGATCATGGCGGCGGAGCCGAGCAAGACGGAGATTCTGACTCTCTTCAAGCGGCTTCGAGCAGTGCCGGCGAACAAGGTAGTGGGGCGAGGCTGAGCGGCTTGTCGCTCTTCTGAGCTCGGCTGGTTCACTGTGGCTGCTGCTAGGGCCTGAGCTCGGCTCGATCGGCTCGGGCCGGACTGGGCCGCACTATCGGGGCGCGGGGAGGGCCCTGAGCGAACAGTCGGGGTGGGGGGGACGGGGCCGGCGGATTGCGGCGGGGGACAGAGGGGCGGCAGAGTCGCCTCAGCCCGGCCGTCCTTTTGCTTTCGCTTTAGTCGTGCTTCGACTGCGGCGCCAAAAACCCGAGCTGGGCCAGCATCACCTACGGGGTCTTCCTGTGCATCGACTGCTCCGGCGTCCATCGGTCCCTGGGTGTGCACCTCAGCTTCATCAGGTGCGTGGGGCCCGGGAGCAGCTGTGGCGGGGAGCGGCCGCCGCCGTCGGGCGGGGCC
>VZTY01012542.1:0-28600 GCA_013400935.1 Turnix velox | reverse complement strand
GCTCGGCTAGAGAGAAGCATTGTCTCCTTCGTGGTCGCCCAGGTCTCTAGGTGGTTGTTGGCTGAGGGTTGTGGGACACGCAGCCCTTTCAAGATGGAGTTTCCGAAGTGGAACATTCACACGTCACTTGCGCTGATCTGGCAGATACTCTGGCTGGACTCCCGGGTGTAGGAGCCAGAGCGTGGCTTGTAGGTGTTGCCAAATGTTGCCATCGACATGGAAGTCTGTCTTGGAATGCTCAGTAAAGCAGAAAGAGGAATATTATTTAGTCGTTTCTAAGTAGCAATCTAGTGAGGAAGATGGTGTTGGATTTCCAGACTGTTGATCTTGTTTTCAGTACTTTTAAAAGTTATATTTTAAGTAACAGAACTGCGACCTTTACCTACTGGGAGGTAAGTTGAGTAATTGGTATGAGACGTACTCTGTCAGTTAGCTTTACTTGGTTGTTTTCTCAGTTGCTTTGTCATGTGTTCTGGCCTAATCTGTGGGATAGGCTGAATATGAGCTTCTCATGTTTTGAGATCACATGTGGAAGGAAAGTTGCTGGCTGTGCTTTCATAGCTCAAGCTCCACCCTCTTACGCAGTACAAGTCAGAGGTCCTCTAAGTTTGGACACAGTTATTTGTTGTGAAGCTGAAACTCTGTTTTTTTACCCTCACTTTAAGTTGAAATTAATTTCTTATTGGAGCAAAGAAGTTACCAAGATGTTCCTTCCCCTTTTGCCTCGTATATCTTGGGATTGTGGTGGGATATCTGACTATTCTAGCTCAGACTGTGTTTTTGCACATTATTAATAGAAATAACTGGTTCTCATGCAGGTCCACAGAGTTGGATTCTAACTGGAACTGGTTCCAGCTGAGGTGTATGCAAGTGGGCAGCAATGCCAATGCGGTGAGGAGCCTCTGTAGGCATTTTGCTTGCTTTTCCGTTTGCTAACCTACATTCTCTGTTTCTCATCCCTTTCTGCGTACCATCCTCATTCAAAATGCGTAATGAGGAGAGGTTTTTGTCAGGTGTGCTTGGAAGTCAAACTGTCATTTAAATGCATTTTATTTGCTGATGTGCAGATTTGTCATTTCCTTACATCTCATTTAAATGAGAGGCAGCATCCTCTTGGTCTCCTTTCTCAAGGAATTAGTACTGTTGATTGGTTTGGAAGCTAATGCTCTGCACTGTGATTCAGAAGCATGTTCCTGTGGAGGACAGGGATGGTTTTCTTAGGCCTGTGGGGCCTGGAATAAGACTTCTTGGAGCAAGCTGATCGATGAGTGATTGTTTCATGCCCTATGTTCAATATCTCATGCTCTGTTTCTTCCTTTTTCTGTTAAGATTATGTCTAATGCTTGCTTGAATATGAACTAGCCATCAAGAGACTGAATATTCTTCTCTTTTCAGATTGCTTTTTTCCGCCAACATGGCTGTACTACCACAGATGCCAATGCTAAGTATAATAGTCGAGCTGCCCAGATGTACAGGGAGAAAATCCGGCAGCTGGCAAGTGCTGCCATGGCCAAGTATGGGACGGATGTAAGTCTAAGCAGCTCTGTACTGTTAGATGTGTAGTGCTGGCTGCTGAGTCTTGTAAGAAACCTTTCCCTTCCCTTCTCTTCAGCTGCTTATAGATGGTCTGAGTGGAGCCTCTGGGCATTCCCCTGACAAGAGTGATGCTGATTTCTTCATGGAGCACACACAGGTGAGAATAACTGTCTAAACTCGACAGCGTCAACAGATCTCAAATAGCCAGCTGTGCAGCCAGGAGCAGTCCCACTTAGTTTGAAAAGATTCATTAGTTGCATATTTGTTCAGTAGTAATATGGAAGGACTGAGATTCAGCCATAGTCATGATCTGAAGGATCCCTCATGGGGCCTCTAATATCTCTCTCTCCCAGATTTAAACTCATCCCCTTAACCTGATTAGTTCTGATACTACTGTTGAGGATGCTATCTTTTTTCTCCTGGCCTTTAATTTGGCTTAACCTTTTTTAAAATTTATTTAATTTTGTCTCTGCTAATGGAATATGGGCTTGTCTATGTGTTATATTTAGTGAAGACTTAGTCTGGAGTTTGGAAGAGTTTAGGCCAGAGTTTCCTGTGGCCTAAAATTGAATGCAGGCCACTAAACTTGAAGTAGGTTCAGGATTGTTTGGTTTAATCATCTTCTGCAAATTGCTGGAATGAACATTTCTTTGCAGTCTTCCAGTACCTGGGATGTAGCAGATGCCAGCCAGAATCCTGCACAGTCTTCCCCAGAGTTGGAAAAAACAGCCAAGTCATCAGAAGGCACTGAAGTGTCAGGTGAGTTCCTTGCTGAGTAATTTTCCCAAGAGCATGACTGCGTTTCCTGGAGATTACACTTCTGTACCATAATTGGAGGGGCTGAGCTTTTCCTTTGGTTCAGGCTTTAATGAATGGAAGCTCTGTACTCTTTATGATGTTTAGCTGAATTAGCTGAAAATTGTAAAAATGCTGCTCTATTTGAGATCAGTTCTCCTGATTTTCCTGGAATGCACACAAAACCGTGTTGGGGCTTAGCCACCCTATCTCCCTGCTTCCAGCCGTAAGAATTGTTTAAAAACTCTCTATTATCCCTTTGATTTCCTGGATCTGGAAATGATCAATGAATATAAAGCAAAAAACTGCTTCTAGGGTGAATGGCAGTGAAACCAAGAACAATGGAGCACAGGTATGTGTGTTCCCTTGCAGAGCATATACTTTCTTTTAATGTATCAAGAATACTGCAGAGGGAGTAATTTACTTTGTGCAGCATAAAGTTGTGCTTCAGCAACTACACTTTTCAAACTGGACCTTAGCTTGTTTGGAGTGGAAGCAGAGAATTTAAGAGATGTGGTGGAATTGTGATCACATTGAAAATAAAGGGCTTGAGAATCTGTGTGCTGAGTGTTCTCTGGTTTCATGCCCACAGATTCCAGCCAGGGTCCCAGTATTGACTTGTTGAGCACATCTCCTAAAGCTCCTCTAGGTAAGTGAGACTCTTTGCTGTCTCTCGGATCAGTTTTGCTCTTACACCTACAGTTCAGTAGTAAGCTCAGTGGAACTCAAACTGATGAGCCAATTTAGAGAACATCTAAAGGGACCTATCTTCCTGAACTATCCAGTACCAAGGATCTCCCTAAACCCAAAAACTAAGCCACAGTTTGGTGGAAATTTCCTTCCCATTTGGATGGTTGACCTTGAAGCTGTCACCTCCCAAAAGCCTGGTTTTGTTTGCTGACCTTTGGACAAAACTCAGCATTTGCATATCTAGAACTTGGGTGATCAAGGCCATGTGACGGTGATGTTTGGAGTTGCTTTTTTTTCCTCCCCAGAGGCTTTGGAGGCAAATGAATTTTTAGCTTCCAGAGAAATAGTGATTTGTTCCAGATTCTGCCCCGCCATTACCCTCCTGGCTGCACACAGAGCATCTAGCTGGAGCTCCTTTGCTTATTGAGAGTGTGCTCCTAGCTTGCAGTGGGTTCATTCTGGGTGGAAAGCCTGTGTCCTTAAGTGCCCATTCATCCTCCATGTTTTATGTCTCTTCCTCAGACATGTCCATGTATCTATCAACACAAGAGCCCACTCCTGCCAGAGGTAACTGGCTAATAGCTGGCCTGCGCTGGCTGCTTGTGACAACTCTGCCTGCCCCTTCTGTGATTCTGTCTTTAGCTTCCTGTGCTTGGAGGGAGAGAATGAGCCAAAGCTTACATGTGTGATATTGGGATCTAAACCCATATTTGGATCTAAACCCATATTGACACTTTTGTGAAATGATTCCCTGTGGTATTAAAAAAAGGACATGTAATTCCAAATTACATGTTAGGAACAGTGAGCTGAAAACAGTATTAGATAGTGTGAAGGTTTTCAACCCTTCCTGTTTTAAAAACCAACTGTAATTGACACAAACATACAGGAAAGGCTGTCAAGAATCATCTAAAGTATGAGTTCACAAAAATCAAGTGGTTGTAGAAAGTAAGGAGACATTGCTATGGAAGGAAAGCCTAACAAGGGCTTTTGGACCTACATGTTGGAAATGGGGAAAATGTCCTGGGCAGTCGCTGTCTGTCTGCTTGGTTCTTACACTTTTCCCCAGGTATCTGCTGCTTGGCTGGACCTTGGCTGGTTTTAGAAGTGTGGCATGCTTCATGCCTCCAGAGTGATAGGTTCCTGATGTTAGGTAACCTGTTGCTTTTATGGCTTGCCGCACATTAGGTTCAATTTTGTCATTGGTCTGTTTATGTAAACATGACTTTAGGATTCTTGCTTCTTTGCCCCTGAGGCATTGCTGAGACACTGACCTTCATGTGGCTCTGAAGCTGTATTTTTTTTGAGTTATGTACGGAATAAATCTAGTCTTTCTTAGCTTCCCTGATCCTTATGGAATAGGATAAGCAACTGCATGACAGTTAGAGGAGCTTTTGAAAGGTTTTAATTAACTTACAAGTTTCTCCAGCAATGGGTATGCATATCTTGGCCACCAGCCTGCAATTACGGAGCTTCTAAGCGCATCTTCCTTGGCTGGGTGAGGTCACCCAGGCTTCTGATGTGAAGCTGCATGGTGTGCCCTGGACTCTATAGCAGCTGGACTGTGGTGGATGTTTGTATGGGTTGCTAATCAATTTGAGCTTCTCGATTCACTCCTACTTATTTGTTGCTTCCCTTCTGCTGCAGAACTTAAATCCTCCCTCATTGGAAAGAAGAAGCCAGGAGCTGCCAAGAAGGGGGTATGTTTGAGCTCTTGTATTATGCAGAAGAGGTAGAGCATGTCTTACATCATTGCTGTCCTTTCCCTGGCATTTTGCTTTGTGCCTTAGCAAAGCTGCGTACTGAGATCCATTTGAAGAAGGGAGATCTTTGATTATATTACTGCTTATTTTGAAAGATACCTTGCATATTAATGGACAAAATCAAGTAGGTTTGAGCCATTATTTGTTGTATTCTGAATTGTAGGTGGCTGATCTCTTAGCACTGGCCACTGGTGGGCTAATTCTTGAGTGTTCTTCCATACTCTGTTGTGAGATCTATTGGGTCTCTAGGTTGTGACTACACAGGGCCAATCAGTGTTGTGACTGCAACAATCTAGGTTGTGACAACAAGCTAGGAGTAAGATTCTGTTTTACTTCTACAACAATGAACAATCTAGGATGAAGAAATCACAAGTTTTTTTGTTTTGTTTTTCAAGTTGGGTGCAAAAAAAGGTCTTGGAGCCCAGAAAGTGAGCAGCCAGAGCTTCAATGAGATTGAACGGCAAGCCCAGGTGGCAGAGCAGTTGAGGGAGCAGCAGGCATTGGAGTCCAGGAAACAAGCTGAGGAGTCCATGTAAGTGTCCTGTTCGGGCTGATTACCTTACATAAGGGATAGAAAGTTATCCCTGGGGCCACCTAATGTGGGTATAGAACATGCTGTGTGATGGGATGAACAGTGGCTGTAAACCAGTATGGCCCTTACAGCAGG
Organism: Turnix velox; assembly: GCA_013400935.1. NCBI lineage: Eukaryota > Metazoa > Chordata > Aves > Charadriiformes > Turnicidae > Turnix > Turnix velox. The sequence continues at coordinate 23,152 of VZTY01012542.1, read as the reverse complement.
GCACAAGTTATACTGCAGTATTGTATTCAAACTAGTATTCTCAGAACCTATTCTAGGAGCAAATACAGAAATATTTTTTGTTTCTATTGACCTTTGGACAGGACTGAAAAAGGCTGTTGGGTGGGGAGGCTACAGAAATCATGGTTTGCCAGAAGAGAATTGAATCCCAGTGGAGATGAGATGGAAAGACAAGCAGTAGCTTTTGGAAGGATTTTGGGCAGAGCTGTGGTGAAAATGGATGTGTTGATGGGTTGTCAGGGTACTCTTCCCCTTGATCCTGCACAGCACAGGATAGGGTAGAGGTAATGAGCTGGTATCCACTGTAGCTCTCTCTTTTAGAGTCACCTCAATGCGACTGGCTTATCAGGAACTGCAGCTTGATCGGAAGAAGGAAGAGAAGAAACTTCAGAACCTTGAAGGGAAGAAGCGTGAACAAGCAGAGAGGCTGGGCATGGGCTTGGTGTCTAGAAGGTACTTGGCTATGGCTGGCATAGAACTGACAGGTGCTTCGGAAGCAGTCTGCTCTGGAAAAGTTTGCTGAAGTCAGTAGCTTAGTGCTCTTGTAACAGATGAACTGATCTAAAGTGCTTATTTGCTAAAAATGCTTCAGGTCCCAGGATGAATGTGCACTCTGTTCAGAGGTTCAGGTTCTCATTTGAGGTTTTCCAGAGGCATGTGTAGCCTGTCAGTGTCTAGCCCTAGAACACTGCTGCTGCTTGACAGATGTCTCCCTGCAGAATTACTTCCCTTAAGAAGGTAGCTCAAGACTCAGGATAAGCTGGATAAGGTGTGGAGGGAGCTAGCATCCTGTAACTCTCTGCTGAGACTTGTGGCATCTGCTCTGCCCGTTTCAACTTTGTCAGATTGAGTTTTGAGGCAGACTGATTGTCAGATTCATTGGCCCTGACAGTCTCTTTCTTGTGATAGTTCTGTTTCACACTCAGTGATGTCTGAGATGCAAGTAATTGAACAGGAGACACCACTGGCTGCAAAATTTTCCCGCTCCCAATTGGACTTGTTTGAAGATGGTGGAAGCTTCACATCTGGACCCCCAAAGTAAGACTTAACTTCAATGTAGTGTTTGGATTATTCCTGAGTTTCATGTCTGGCCTGAAAATTACCTGCTTTTGGTGTCTAGGTACAAATATAATCCCTTCTCATTCGAAGATGCATTTGGTTCACGATGGGAAACAGACTCTTCATGGGGTATGGACAAAGAAGAGGACTCTGAGGTGACCATTTCCAGTATTCGGCCAGTTTCAGAGAGGTGAAGTGCCTGGCACTGCTGTTTTACCTTCCATGTGTGGGACAGAGTGATAGGTCTAGGAACTGTGGGCAGAGATGTTTTATGACATGAGCCTTGTGCTGCAGAAGATAAGTTGCATGGACAAGCTGAAAAGGGCCTTGAGTGAAAGACTTGGACACTTCTTTTCATCATTTTTTGATGAAACAAAACATGTTTGATACAGCCTTTTATGATCATCATTTGCTGGCTGTCCTGAGGTGGGGAGAGGAGAACCTTGTTGATAGCTAGCACATATGGATTTGTTGCTTTGCTTTGATCAAATGGAGTCTGAGAAGTCTGTTTATTTACTATATTGATGAGCTTAAGCTGAGATGTCTTCTCTCTTGTTTCCTCAGACCCACCAGTAGGCGGGAGACAGAGAGCAGGACATCTGTTGTGGAATCCAATGAAGCCCGGCAGAAGTTTGCAGGGGCTAAAGCCATCTCTTCAGATATGTTCTTTGGGCGTGAGGCAGATGCTGAGGTAGGTGCATTCTGCAGTGCTTAAGCTGGTTCTGCTCTGGCTTTAATTGCTCCTGTTTGCTCAGGTCCTACTCCATTCCATTCCTTTATAGCCTTTTTGTTTTGTTTTCTGCTGCAGTATGAAGCCAGATCCCGACTACAGCAGCTCTCAGGCAGCAGTGCCATCAGCTCTGCAGACCTATTTGGAGAGGCTGACAACGTACACACAGGTTTGTTGGCACACAGCAGGGTTGTGGAAGGGACCTAGACTGGAGGAGGTCAGGGTGCTCTGCAGGCTAACTCCTGGTTCTTGTAGGTGGTGTGTCAATTGGAAATGTCCTGCCTGCTGCTGATATTGCACAGTTCAAGCAAGGAGTGAAATCGGTGGCTGGAAAGATGGCTGTCCTAGCCAATGGGGTGATGAACTCCCTCCAGGTGAGATTACAGTATGAGACCTTCAGACAGGCTATTGTCATGCTTAGGGACTTTCACCATATCTTGTCTTCTGCTGGAATTATACTTGCCCTTTTAAGTCATGTGGATAGTCCAAGATAGAGATCTATCTTGTGCATCTGATGACTACACTACAACATATAAGCAATTCCAGGTGGCCTGTGAACTCTACTTGGCCAGTCTTTGCTGCTGGACAGGACACGTTATTACATTAGATGTGTCTGTTTACACAAATTCCAGGTAGAATTTTAAAAGTTGCATGGTGTCCTGTCTGGCTAACCTGACACAGTCTTCCAATCCCAAGCACCCCAAGACCTTGTTAACAGTCTCTGTAGTTTCCAGGAAGAGTTGTAGCATCGTGTCTTGGTGTGTTTCTTCCTCAGGATCGTTATGGCTCATATTGATGACCCAGAGACTGCAGCTCAACGGGAAGCCAGCAAGAGGCACTGATGCCACCTTTGCCTGGAATAAACTCAGCAGGATCATCTTAGTTTGTCTGGGGTGGTTGGGGAGGGGAGAAAGTAGGCAGAGGGGGTCAGGACACAGCTGTGCCCAGGATGCTTTCCGAATATCTCTGGATTCCACTCTTATTAAAATTCAATGTGCCCTCATACCCACTGCTATCTACTAGCCAGTGGAGACAGGCCTTCTTACAGGTGTAGCCTCACTGCTCTGCAAGATATGACAGGAAGTTCTTGGCTGCCCTCATCACAACTCCTCTCCTTCTTGGCCCATACCTTAGCTCACCAAGTGACAGAGGAAAGGGGAGTACTGTTTTTCTGATCATCATGTTACTCAGTCCCTGTGGACATGACTGTTTATTTTTGTTCTGCTCAGTGTTCCCAGTCCATGGTAATCTGGAGTCCTCTCTATTTGTAGACTCTTAACTTTTACCATGGAATGATCCTTTCTACTGTCTTGTAAAAATGCAGGAGAGAAAAAAAAACGAATCAAAGATTATTTTTTTAGCTCTGGTTACATTATCAGCAAAAAATGCACAGGTAAAGAAGTACTGTAAAGATATTTACTGCATCACTGGTTATGTTGCTGCCCAGCTTTGGACCAAGATAAAAGTCCTGAGCCTCTAACTTCACCTTGTTGTGAACTTCTCAAGTGCAGCAGAGAGTGAGGACTGTCATTTTAGTCCTGTTCAACTTGTGTCTCACCTCCTGTTTTTAACAAGAGCATGTTTTTCTTTTCCTTGGACTATGGTGTTGAGGATGGGATAGTAACAAAAAGGGCTGGGGGGTGGGAGGCAGGGAAGGGGCCAATTACACAGCAGTTATTAGCAAAAAGGAGCTGGGGAAACCATGTCTTGGGCTAATGGGCTTGTATATTCTCCACCACATTGGGGCTGTGGGTACCTGCAGGGCTGAGTGGGAAAGGGGAAGAGTGACATGTTTCATTGCATTACACCAGTCCTGTGGGGGCAGGAGTGGGGTGAGGGTTGGTTCCCTGGGGTAGTTGCAGCATGAGAATGCTTGCAGCAGGGCTCTGCATGCAGGATGGGTTGGTGGTATTGCCTTCCTTGGGCAAGGTCCCCATAGTGTTCCTGTTCAGCAAGTCCAGGACCCTAACCACATGCAGTCCAGAAGAACCCAGAGGCAGCAGAGGCCTTACACAACATGCTTTATTCCCAAGGTCTCCCAGTCACTCACTGGTGCAGGAGAGGAAGCACAGTTAGTGAGCACACTTGTAAATTAAATAACTTGCAATAAATAAATAAATAAACACCCCCACATCTTCCCTGCAGCTACAGCTTTAAACTAGCTCCAGCATGGGTTGAGTCCATTTGGTGTAGAGCTGCTTTGAGCTTTGCATTACCAGCTCTGGTAGCACATGCGGCAGCATTTTATGAAGGGGAGAAGCAAGAAAAAAAACCTAAGTGGCATGGGAGCTGGGCTACACAGCAGTCAGAAATGTGGAGCTCAAATTACTGAGGTGGTACTTCCTTTGGTAGTATGGGCTACAGTGATGCTACAACAGTACCAATATTTAAAAAAACCCAAAACCAAGGTGGGACTCATTTGATAACTGCTTGCTTCTGCCTGCCCCACATCATCAGATGCTCTGTATGTTTGCAGGCCACACCACCTGTAGCTAAGGAACTGAAAAGACTTTTTCTCTCTCCAACTTCTCTGAAGCCTGCTTTTGCAAGTGCCCTTCCCATGCTGCTGGAGGCTGTGGGAGGCCTCAAGGATGGGAACTGAGAACAGCAGAAGAGCCAGCCAGCACCATTCATTATTTACCGCAATCTAGGTTATTACACGTGGTGCACCAAAGACTTGTTTGTCTAAGACACATGGAGAAGGAAACAGAAACAGGTGGCAAGGGAGTACTTCAGACCTCCTTTTCTAGGAACTTCAGGAATTTCTCTTCCTTTGATCATATGCAGGTGCAGCTTTACTGAGAACAATTATAATGGAGCACAAGTGCAGAGCTGCCGCTGGCTATTTAACCACTCTATTGTCTAGTTAAAGTCTAAATGCGGTTAACAAGGTAAGACCGACAAAAGCTCTGCACCCATATTCCCACTGCTCCTGCACCTGCCCAGCTGCGAAAGAGAGTCCCAGTGAGGAAAGCAGGCAGAGCTGGTTTGTCCTTGCCTGCCAGCAGAGGGTAGCCTAACTCTGCAGCTGGAAATAGTTGCTGCAGAGGAGCTCTTCCTGCACGGATTTGGAGCTAGGAAAAAAGAGTTCTTGGAAAGAGAAAGGTGAACCTGGCAATAGGAATTGGCACAGCCATACACACACGGGTGATGCGGACAGAACCCACCGTCAGAGCAGATGCTCTGCGAGGAGGTCCTGATTCTCCAGTGGGTTTTGGAGAAACTCAAGATGGAAACAGCATCCATCTTCACATCCTTCAGTTTTCTGAGGAGTCTGTCTCTTCATTGGAGCCTTCACTCTCAGCGTCCATTTTTCGACGGTGGTGTAGAGGTTTCCATAGAGAGTTGATCCGAGGTGAGTTACGGACAGGCAAATTAGCTGCATCCCCACTAGAGCTGGTGGGACCGGAGATGGAAAGCCCTGAAACCTGAGCTACCCTGAAAGAGAAAAGACAAATGCTAGTTAGCATGATTGTCATCCCCAACCTTTACTGCAACAGTTTTGGAGTAAACCTGCGAGGAAGGCTTAATCACGGCAAGCATAGGGATAGAGAGACAGTCATGATGCAGAGAGGGAACACTGGATTAGTAGCTACTATACTGTGTAGTACTCACTGTGTGAATTTTCCTCTTTAAACAGATCTTTCATTGTGGCTGAATCTTGGGCAACTCCTTTCATATTCCTAGTTCTCACCATCCAAACAAAACCTGTTCATTAGAGACTGCTGCTTCCTCTGCATCCTTCCTGAAGCACACTTTCCCCTCTCTATTTCTGTAGCCTTTTCTGAGGATCTTCTTAGCTGCACCAAGGCACCCCAAAGAAAGAGGCCCTCTCAACTCAGGTTGCTTTGCTCTGTATGGTACTCTTTTTTTAGAGTAGAGCAAAACAATAAAGACAGTATTTTAGAAAACTCTTCCTTAGCAAGTTACCTCTAATCTGTTGCTTTACCTCCTACTTTAAGCAACTCCACTCACAATTTCTCAAGTTCCTGATCCATGGCAGGGTCCAGAAACAAGTCTCCTTTATCTGGCAATGCCCCTGGAAAGAAACAAAACAAAACAAAAAAACACAATGGAAACTATTAGAGCAGAGTTAGACTATTCGTTCTTAAAGAAAAGCATTTGAGCCATAGTGGCAACCAAAATCTACCCTAAAAGACAAAGACTCTTCCTTACACCTATCAGAGAAACAGACATTGCATGTTGCAGGTCATGGACAATGAAGAAAGATGATCCATACCATGTCCTTTGCTCAGAGTGCAATTGAGCACTGGGAAACACTCACTCTCAGTAGTCTCACCTCCCAGAGAACTTGCAGGGCTCTAAGGATTTGAGTTTCCATTCAGTATACAATTCTACCCAATACTGACTGTCAGGAAGATAAAAGGGGCCTCTGCTAATTGCCCTGTACAGTTACCAGTTCTAGATCCTATCAGAGCGATAGATGGGTAGTTTCTGCCACAGCCAGAAAGAAGATTGTGCTGTCCCACCCAGGGAGATGTATATTGATGTGCCACCTGCCTTTCTTGTGGTGCACTAAGCTTAGGGATCAAACCACTCCACAGAGGTAAGGCTATTGCTTTTCTTTGCATTTCAGGAAAGTCAGGCCTAACTCTGGTATGCATCAGGTCTCCAAGATTAAGTGTGGATAGGCTGTGCTCTAGTGTCACTTGCTGTCTGGATGACAATCAAAAAGGCTGTGTCAGTAACTGGGTACCCTCTTTCAGCATGCGGTCAGCATGCTCCTTTTCACAATTGAAATCCTATTCAGGATGAAGGACATAGCGTAGTTCAGGACTGGAAGAGCTGGTTGATCATCTTTGCTCTCAGGAAGAACCCAGAAAGGAAGATGGGGCTCTTAGGAAAGCCCTCCTTCCTAATTCTGTCACAAATTCCATCTCGTACAGTGGTTGTGGGAGGGTGCAGAGATGGCAGGAATTGACTGTGACACCCCTGTGCAGTACCACTCACCAGGACAAAAAAAACCAACCAACCCTCTGCCTCACTTGATGACCTGTACTAATAGTATAGTGAAGAATGCTCTTGTTTATCAGGAGACCTGGGTGCTACAATCAGGACCTTTGGGAAGGGGCTTTGTTCTCCCTGCAGGGACACAAAACTGATTTCTGGTCCTGGCACCTTGGTTTTGAAGGAGGGGCTGGAGAGCCACCTGCCTCACACAGGCAAGCTGGCAGCAGTCATCAAAAATACACTAATGAGTGCCTAAAAGTTAGAACCTGTTTAGATCAGAAGAGACTTCTCCACTTCTTCCTGTTCTGGTCTCTCTCCTGCAAATGAACAGGAAAGCCTGGCACCACAACAAAGTGTGCCAGGCAGTGCCCTAGCCTGCTCCCTTTCATAGGCTCAATTCAAAGAATAAGCAGCTAAAGCTGAACTTGTTTCTGCTTTTGTAGAACACACAGTGTGGTGTCTAGGGAGAAGAATTACTTGGGTGAGTCAGTAAATTACACTTAAAGGATTCACAAATCAACTGACATTGGAGTTAGGCTGTAGATTCCAGTCTGGCCTGGTAAACTCATCAGTGCTGCCCCAACCCAAACAAACTGCTCTCATCCCTGCTCCTGCTCCTCAAGGGTGTGCATGTGTGGGGGCTACCGGCTTTGTGAGACCAGAAAGAAGGCCAACCATCCTGACCTAAAGCTCTGTTGCCTGAAACTGCTCTTGCTCAAAGGCTCTAGGGAGCTTTCAATCCTCCACAGACTATTGAAATCACCCTTCAGGAGAGATTAAAAGACACCAGGAAAAGAATCCTCCTTTCCTTGCCAAGGAGCTGGCACCTGTCAGCCTTGTGGCTGCTGCCCCTCCTCTGAGAGAGGCCTCGGCTGGAGGCTGGCAGAGGGCCAGGGGATGGGCTCACATCAATGGAAATGAAAACCCACACACTTTGTGGATGGCACAATGGAAGCTGTGAGTAGGAATTTTCTCTTTTCCCCTCTCATCTGTTTTCTTTGCACTCGACTAGAAGTGGATTTTTCATAGGGCATAAGAAAAAAAGCTTTTGCTTGCTGCAATCCAGGCATCATCTTCTCCAGTGAATACACTGCTTCTTAAGCCTGTTTGCTGAGGGGATTGCAGAGCTGTATTCATGCACCTTTGATATATAATCTCCATCTTGCTGGGTAAGCAGCCCTGCCCCAGAGGAGCATTATTAGCAGCTTAAATGGTTTGCTGGAAGAAGGGGCTCAGTAAGGGGACACTTCTTCCATAATATGACACACACCTGTGCAAAAGAATAGACCCTCAGGCAAGGTACACCTTTTCACTGAGATCTGTCTTTGCAACACAGGGTCTGGCAAATCTAGAAGTGGAGAGAGAGGACACCTAACAAACGACAGAGAAACCCTACCCTTACCAGCCAGATGACACCTCCCACATACAGCCTTGTCAAATACAAAAACCCATTTCTCTTCTCCTTTGCAAGAGGGGGAAAAGCACTATCAATGCACATCGGGCCAATACCAAATTATGAGGTTGAATTATGTAAGGATAACATCCTGTCCTTTGCCAATGTGATATTTTGTTTCCTTGCTCTAGAATGATATTGAAGAGCACAGCATGGAAACAAGTAGTGAAGTGCCACTTAGTAATCCCCCTGGTTCCCTCAGTAGCCTGATACAGAATTTTGTTGCAGTTTGTGTTTTATGATACCACCCAATTTTCAGCAGTCCATAGATTAATGTACTAGTGAGATCACACTGCTCTGAGGAAAGATGAGGAAAGACTGGGCTGGGAGTGTTTGAGCTAAGGAGCCAGCAGAGGTTTTCTCATCAGATGCACCTCATTTTCTTGTAGATGAGACCAATCACTTAAAATATGTAGAAGAACAAAGGGCTAAAACATAAAATGTGACTTCAGTGCAGTACTGACAACAGCAGTCCATCACTGTTTTCATGTCCTGACAGCCTCTGCCCAACCTTTATAGCCAAACATGCTAAAATGACAATTCTGCTAAAATAATCAGCTGTTGAAGAGGTAAAATATTGCTATCCTTGCTAACATTTCATATTTAATTTTATCCCTGAAGAAGCTCCACATCTTCAAGCAGACAGTAAGGCACAGTGTTATGTTTTTGAAGTTTAATCCATCAACAAAAAGATTAAAAACTTTCCTTTATGTTGTTCCTGACAATGTAAAATCTGGGGCATAATTACAGGGGAAATTCTATAGAAATGAAGAATTAATGAATATCTAGAGCTTTACCACTCACAGGAGTCTTACCTAGGGCTCTGTTGATCCCCTGATCCTTTGCAAGTGCCATAAGGAATTCATAGAAGGTCAGTCTCTGTGCAGTACTCAACATTTCCTTCATAAGAGCAGAAGGTGGACAGCTAGGAAAGGAAATACACAGAGGTCATGCTGTCTTTTGCATTGCCACGTTTCTTTTTTCCCCACAAGACCTAGTTTCAACAGGAGAAACAAATCCTTTAACCTGTTCTAATACTGTCAAATTGCCCTGACTCAATTTAAAAGAAATAGCCAACAGTTGCTTATTTAGCAGTGAAGCTTCTCTCCGTTTACTAAGCAAGATGTCTGAGCTGAGGAACACCTCTAAGAGCAGACTCACCTGTCTGCATTCCATGGACAGGGAGGAAAACTCTAGATGCCCTCAGAGGCAGACACATCCCAACTCTTACCATATTTTTTCAAAATTCAACTAGGAAATCCTTTTTATAAGAGAATAAACTTCTGTGAGAGTTGCTATGTTGTTATCACTCTTTTATCAGCAATAGTTGTCCAAGAAACTATCTGCAGTGATAGCCTAAGTTAGTCAGAAAACCTTATTTATAAGGGGACCCTTTGCCTACACTATACTCACCTTAAACCCTGACCCTGACTTCTAAGCAGTACTATCAGAGGGATTCTTGCTCTTGCCTAATACTTTTAAAAGGATTTAATGCAAAATAAAGCTGCCTCATAAAGAGGAAGTGTTGAACAGTCCATAGTGTAGTGGTGCCCTTGGGAGATGTGTGTGCAGGTGATCCCTCAGGTGAAGGTTGTTACCAAAGCCTGGCTGAATACTGGGCTGCTGGATGAAAGGCTGGGAATGGCTCCCCTCACAGTGCAGAGCCTGACCTACCAGATGGGCTGACAGTATCCTTCCCATCTGAAGCTCTGAGGACACACAAGGAATGTATATCTTTTGCTACTTAAAAGAACACATCAACCTGGTATTTCCATGCCTATATATCTATAGTACTGGAGTTTAGCAGTGGTTTTGTAGATCACAAATTTTGATTCAGGCACCAAAAGCAGGAATCAGCCCATGACCTTCTAGCAGAGCATGTGCTCACTATCATGAAGGAATTATTTGTCAAAGCCATGCAATAAGGTCTAGTATTGCTCCATCCCCTGCTGAACTAAAATGAATTTTGTGCCTGGGATCTGTAATTGGAGACCAGTCCCATCACTGGTTTGGGTAAAGACTAGCAATGCAATCTTGTGCAGGTACTAAGGCTTTACAATCCATTCACCTCAGTGGCTATTTCCTATGCTTCAGCACCCAAAACCACAACTGCAATTGCTTATCTCTTCTAGTTAACTCATGATGGTAGATGAACCTCTTATTGATAAAAGCATCAATGCAGAGGTGCAAAGGAAAGCGGGGACCTAAATCAATCCATTACTTCAAGAATCACCTCAAAGTGGTTCATCTATGACGTCTCCCTTCATGTTTCCCTCAGTGACATCTATTTAAAAGTCAGAGCTTGTTCAAAGTCCTACATTTCTCCATAGCTCCAAACTTATGAAGTTTCTTCAGAGGCACAGACTTCAAATCTGTGTTTTGGACTCCATTCATACCTGTATTTTGATCTGTCACACAAGGACTCTAGGCACTGGTAGAAGAGGGATGCCTCTACCCCATCAAGTGGGCTGCAGTCATTTGGGGGTTGGCGCTGACGATGTTGCCCAGAGGATGATGTTGGCACAATCACAGTATTTGGATTCTTACCAGCCAGTAGATCTTGATAAATGGCAGCCACACTTTCCAGAAACTCTGGAAAAACAGAAAGTGACTTAAAACTTAGTGCTGCATACATCACAGAGCAGCAGGACTGGTTTATCTCACATCTGTTAGGTCAAGAAGATGCTTTGCTGATTATAGCCCTAACAGGAAATAAGCACAACACTACAGCATCCTGCATAGTCAGATGAGATATTATGAAGACACAACCAACTACTTCCATATAAGCTGCTAGCTTCTTCCTCTCAAGATAATTATGACACGCCACTCTATTGCACATAGAAAACCTAATGTCAAACACAAAGCTAGCTTGTAAAGTCTAACAAGTTTTCCTTCACCAGCTCTTGCCACTGATTAAGAACTCACTGAAGTTGGAACTCCAACTATATGGAGTTGCAATGGGAGGAAAATAAGCAAGTTAGTCAGGGCTCCAGGCTGTATCCTAGCTTGCCTCTGTGCTCCTCCAAAGTAAATATAACATGAGATCTAGAGGAAGGGCCAGGGCAGGTCAGGGCCAGAGCTGGCAGAAGGCCTCTCCCCAGGCTCCTCATACTACCCACTGTTTACTGCAAGAGTCTAATTTTAAACAAGTTTGTTTATGGATGTGGTCAGCAGTTTACAAATCTAGATTCCATTTGGAGTGGTTTGCATGTGTGCGGGTTGTTGGGAGAGCATATGACAGGCTGTGTGTGTGCATTGTGCCTGGGTGAACAAGACACGGATGAGATGGGTTTTGTGTGTACACAAAAGTGGGCCTGTGAGGGTTCTGGTGGCATTTAAGTCCCAAGTGAATGGCAGTGAAATGCTGTGCATGAAGTGGGTGAAGAGGAAAGGCAGGATGTCAGCGGGCTCTGAGGCTATGTTGAGGCTCTGCAGCTCAGTGGAAATATTTGTTATATTAGAGAAAAACTTTCCAAACATGTTTTCTGGCCCTGGCTAAAGGCATTACAAGACTGGTTCTCCCCAGCCCAAAATCATCACTTTGAAACTGTTTTTCTGTGATAGATTTTCATGGATAACGTTATGATATGCACAAAGACATACATATTATTGTACTAGGGATAGCCACTGATGCTTAACTGTTAGAAAGATGGGAACTGACTGATGGAATCAGATGATCAGGCCACTCTCTGACCATAGACTGTGCCCCACCATAGCTTTTAGCCAAACCTGGCCCTTTTTGCCTGCTAGAGGCCAATCGTGAGCTATGCCCATCAGGGGGAGCTATTTAAGTGCGAGTGGACAGAAATCCAGGAGCTGATACTGCCTTTATGAAGTACTCTTTGCTGGAAGATGACTAAATGGCACGCCAGCAATCCCCAGTGCTTGGGAGCATATCTAACTTCAGTGAAGTAAACAGTTCCCTCTTTTTGTCCACTAAGCAGTTCCCTGAATGAGATTCCCTTCCTCGATCACACTTTAGGGTCAACAGGACAAATAAGCCAATGTATTTTAAAGAAGTCTGCCTGTTAAAGCCCTGAACATTCATTCAAGTTTCTTTCCCTTGTTTCAAGATCTGTTTAAAAATACATAGTGATTTTAACAGATAGATGTACGTGAGTGAGCATATATAAATATGCACACACATACATAAATACACACAAACTAATTTTATTTATTTTGTATTTTTCTTGTCAATAATTTTAAAAGTATCCCATTTAGTTAAAACTGAAACCCGGAGGGAGAGGTAAAATGCAGTCAATGACCAACAACATGAAGAAGCTAGATGGGGATTAGCTGTTTCTCTTTCCCTTTCAATTAGGAGCTCTCAAATCAAACAATAGAGGTGGCTCTTCATGGGACAGGTGGCAGGGTGTGCAACTCCTTGCCAAAAACTGCTGTGGAAGTTACAAGTTTATGTGACTTCAAGGTGAGGCTGGAGAGGTTTCTGAGAGAGGACTCCACTGGAGTTCCCAAATCCATGGAAACTATATCCAGTTCAGAGACTCTTTGAGCTGAAACCAGTTCTTAGTTGGGTGAGTATTAGGTACAAGGATTTTATCTATTTGCCTGGGTTCTTTTCCTTTCAAAGCACCAGCTGGGGGGGCTTTTCTTATCCTGTCTCCAGCAGGGACAGATACTTTAGGAGCAGAAATGCTATATAAAGGAAAGGAAAAAATTGTTCACGGTAAAAGCAAATTCTAAGGTTCTAACATACTCTAGATAAAGCTGGAAATTTCTCAAGGCTAAGACAAACACATGCATAAGCCTTAACAGTTACGGGTATCCTGTTATTCACAAAAATTTGGAACCTTCTTAAGAAACCACCTAATTGCTTGGCATTAGTGATGCCTTTTGTCAGTAGATTCCATTATCTACATGTTTTCCATGAAAAAACATATTCTTACAAGTTTCAAAAAAGTTGTAAGGGACTGGGAAACTGCAAGGTCCCCTGGGAAAAGTGAAGGGACTGGGAAACTGCAAGGTTGTGATGCTATACCAATGTGTGAAGCCATCAGCTGTCCAGTATTTACCTGAGTAGTAGAACTGGATCTGGAAAGCAAAGAGGAAATCAGAAAAAGACATCAGGCAATCCATAGCATCATCCACCAGCACAATCCTAGAATAGGAGAAAAGAAGCAGTTGATCATCTTCATCAGAACTAAAGACTAACCACGAACACTTCAGTAACGCAGTTAGGGAGCTGTGTGCAACTGAGGACTTCTAGTGGCTTGGCCCAGCATAAGAGGTTAGGAGAGAGGAATGGGAAAGTACAATGGTGCATGGATGAGGACACTCTAATATAAAATGAAGGCAGTTTGAGAACCTGCAGCGAGGAGAAGATCCTGAATGTCAATACTACTGTACACTTCAGCTACAGGATGAACAGAGCAGTGTGACATGGATGTCAAGCATGCAAAGCCTGGTGTACACAATGGGACAAACACTGGCATAAAAACTGCAAGGCTTCTTCACATCACTAAACAAGGAGTAACCATGCTACAGATAAGACAGTTACCTGAGTATTAAACAGGTGTAAGCACAATAAGATGCTATTCCTCTGTATATTTGAGCTCATCAAACTAGGATATTTTTAGATTCATAAAGATAGCAGCTACCCATTCCCTGGTCTTCACTCAAACAAACTTCACTTGACTACAGAGAAAATAGCACTGCACCAGTAATCATCTTTCTAATTCCTATTCTCCTTTTCCAATGTACTAATCAGTCACTTTTGATTTCTACTCAAATGATTGACTATCAGGTCAAATTTCTTGTTAACCAAAGACTTCTTGGGCCAGGGACAATGTTTTATTTGTCTCTGATTAGCCCTAGATGCACATAGGGAGCTACATGTAAGCCTATTCTGAATCATACTTTAAGAATATTAGAAGTATCAGCCACAGGACATAAACATGCAGTACAAGTGACAGTAAAGTCCAACTTCCCTTTACAGGAAAAGATTCTGAATTTCAAAAGTAAGTTAGGTTAGAAACATCAATTAATAAAAACACAACAACCAAAGAAAACCCCCAATGCTCTGGTCACTAGAGTAAGGATGAAAAGATCAGTCTCTTAAGTGAAGAAAATAAAACTTGGGCTTATCAGCTGAGTAAAACAGAAATAAACACTTTGATGGGAAAAAACCCCAGTATTCAGACAATGCTAATGAAAGGCAGTTGGTACTTCTTTTCAACTGTGTGGAGGACTACTGACCCTGTAATGTCAGTGTCTGGTATGTCATATCATATCATGTGAGGATTCATTAGAGACAAAGTACTGATCATCTAGTAGGAGCCTTCTGAACACAAGGCCACAAATAACCAATGGACTAAGTCCTGTAGCATCAATGGCCTAAACACATTGCTAGGGAAACACTGCTGTCTTACATAAGTCACCCGGGAGCTGTGTGGGAGGCTGACCTAGAAGAGTTACAGGATCTTGCAAGACTTGTCTGCCACTCAGACCAGTTCTGTTCACTGTGGCAAAATCAAACACACAGAGCAGCTTGAATTAATTATCTCAAAGAAGAAAGACTGAGGCTAAGAGGGTCCCCAGGAGAAAAACCAGTATTTAAAACAAAACCCTTTGAAGATGTCAAAGTGCTTCTGATTTATTTATTATGTTCCAGAAGCCTCCTCCTCCTGTCTAAAGAAGCAGTAACTTCAGTACTTAATTCTCACTAATAAGCATGTTACTGAGATTGTCAGTGGCCACATCAAGGAAATGGCTTTGAAGCTGGCAGGCAGAGTATCTTCATCTCTCAGGCAAGACTGCTCAGCCACTGGTGTTTCCAACCACTATTTAAGCACTGGAAATGTGATAGGTTATATTGCTGATGAGATGCACTTCCTCCTTTGAAATGATGACCTGTCTCCCATATATCCTTACAGAACAAACTCCAAAACTTTTGTCAGTGCAGTTCTCTGCTTTGGAGATGCAGGGGAGCATTGGAGATGGTGTTTTTTTAATGTATTGATTATGCAGAGACAATATTACATCACCTTCATGACAATCAACTCATTTAACTTCATAAATCTATAGCCATGGTCAATGGCTGCAGCACCAAGTCCTAGCCACTTTCTTAGAAGAGAGAGCACAAGGAAGTAGGCAGAGGTCTGAGAATTTGCTGGACACTTCTTGCTGTTAAAGACTGCAAGGAGCCTCTGAGGAAAGCTGTACAGCACATCTGTGACAGAGAAGCGCCTAAGTAGAAGCAGGTGCACTCTGGTGCTGGGTTACTGACTCCACTTGGCCCAGGAGTCTCCACTCCGGAAATGCTGAGAAGTCTTTAAATCCAGTACAATCATTTATGAGGAGATTGATTGCAGCTGGCTATTTCCCCACACAGCCAGCTGACAGAACAGTCAGGGAAGCTGGGAGACCATCACATGCTACTTATTTGCACCTCTTTCACAGAATCACAGTATGTCAGGGATTGGAAGGGACCTCAAGAAATCATTTAGTCCTTCACATAGGAAGGCATCCAGGCGGGTGCCTTCTTCCAGAGAAGGAGACCCCACAACCTCTCTGAGCAGCCCATTCCAGTGTTCCATCACCCTTGCCATGAAAAAGTTTCTTCTCATATTTATGTGGTACCTCCTATGCTCCCACTTGCTCCTTGTTCTGTCATTGGAGGTCACTGAGAAAAGCCTGACTCCATCCCCCTGTCACTCACCCTTTACATATTTATAAACATTAATGAGATCACTCCTCAGTCTCCTCTACTCCAAGCTAAAGAGATCCAGCTTCCTCAGCCTTTCCTCAAAAGGGAGATGCTCCAATCCCATCATCATCTTTGTGGCTCTGTGCTGGACTGTCTTAAGCAGTTCCCTGCCCTTCTTCAACTGAGGGCCCCAGAATTGGACAGGAAGAAGTCTGAAAGTCTACACTACAACTCAAAAGAGTTCACCAGGTAGCTAATATTTCAAGGGATTCTTTATTCATTCTTTTTAGACTTAGAGCCCTCAGGAGGGCAGACTGATTTACAAAGTTACTAGTAGGCACCCAGTGAAAAATGAAAATCAAGGAGAAACTTTGGAAATTATTGAATAAAGATGCCTACACATGAGGGACTCTGGTAAAAGGTGTAGCAGTCTTTCAGGGCTCAAGTGAGTTTGGCTGGCACAAAAGTCTTGCTACTGTGCCAATGGGGAAACTTTACGATTTACTGATTGCAGTTAAAATTTCAGAAACCCAGACTAGACAGGATGTTCCCAGGACAAACTCTAGATCAGGCAAGTTGAAAGGATTTTTACTGCTCTCTGCTACCATCAAAGGTTAACTGACACGATTTGTCTTAACATCAGGCTGGCTTAAATGAGTGTCCAGGGACTTGGTTTTTTTACTGATACAAAGAGGCAAAAATAAGTGGAGCGTACAAAAAGGCAAGATCTCTACCCTCAGGCAACCTTTAAACAAGAGGGTTACAGACCTGCAAGCAGCACTTCAGCTAGCACTGATCAGTACAATATCAGGTCCCATTCCACATAAACCAGCAGAGCTGTGAACTAATCAAATGTGGGCAGCATGTTCCTTGTGTTTTTACTTGAAAAGTCAGTGCTCAGGTACAGGTCACGGAATCACGGCATGAAACCAGAAAAATTCCTTCATTTCCTATTCTTCTGCAATTTCAAGATTCAAAAAGGCAAAAAGCATCTCTGAAGACCAAAGGTATCTCTGTAGATTAAAACCTTCAATCTGCTAATGGCTGTAACCCTTTGAAAAAAAAAATACCCAAGAAATTGTTTCTTTTTTGGGTTTGACTTCTGTATTTGTGTGGCACCCATAACAGTAAAATGGAGAGTTCTGGTGTAAAGTGAATAAACCCCATATTGTTGTAGCCTCTGTTCTTCTGCTCTGACATTTCCTGGTCTTACTCCCAGTGTTTGTTATCAGTGCATAGCAACAGCTCCCGGGCAAGTGGAGTGCACCGTGCTGTGAGATCATCTCAGTCATGCAGCACCGAGACTACAAACACAACTGCTCTCTTTCCAAGAGTGCCAATTATTACACAGGTCCTGACTATATCAGTGAATGGTGAAGGCTACCCCTGATGTTACTTTCCCTGAACAATGTCAGTAGGTTGCATGTGACATTCAAGCTTCACAAGGACTTAGTCAACTAGTGCTGGAAGACAGCCCACAGTTCACCTTCTTAATTGGTAGAGACAAAGGAGGACAACAAGAAGCACCAACCAGAAAAATGATGAGAGCATGAAGTACAGTTGGAAGGAAAGAAAAAGGTGGTTGAGAAATAGGACAAGTTTTATTGAAATTTTTCAACTAGATTAGCTCATAAGAGAATAACAGCAATGTGCAAGTAAATCTCTAGCCAGCCAAAAGTAGGAATGAGGTCATCCCCACCTGAGCCTGGGTGCCACTGACAGAGATCTCCTTTCTCTCCAACACCTGCTCCCAAAGCCGGCTCATCTGTCTCTACACACACAACAGTGCAGCAGGCCCCTCAATGGGGCCTCCAGTTTACAACAGGCTTGTTGGATTAAATTCCTTGACACAAATATCATAACGTGTAAAAATGCTGAAGCCTCCTTTCATGCACCATCACAAATTCCAGTTTAGCTCAACTGGAACCGTATGAAACACATGCTGGAGCACAGGGATGGTGCTGGTGTACCTCCAATGAAAGGAAACAGCAGAAAGATCCCAGCTATAGGGTGAGCATTCTTTTTCAGTCTGGCATTGAGTGACAAGCAGCCATACTCTGTGTAGCCCCAATGGCCTACTGATGAGCTAGAGGGAAAAATGGTGAGCAACTTTTTGTTTTAATTGAACAAACACAGCTGTAACTGCAGTTCAACTCTGATAGCAGCACATAGGAGGGGGAAGAATTCAGAGAATCAGCCAAGTGGAAGTAATAGCACATATATAACACTTCTCTTTTTCACTTTCCTTAATATGATTTTAATGGGATTCCAATGCTAAAGAAAGATAACAGAATGACAAACAGAAAATCAGGACCTTTTCATTATTTAGGCCATGAACAACATAGGCCGCAGCTAACATTCTGATCATGCATCTGGATCGTGTCATTTCTAGGTCTATGAAAAAAGCTGAATTTCTATGCTCCCTCTCCTGAGATGGCAAGGAATAAGAGCATTTAATTCCGTAACCTTGCTGTGAATATATGTGTGTGCGTGTGTGTGAGTACACAATCCTAATGAGATCTGCACTGACCCCTCACCCCAGCAGATGCATATATCTTATTACATTTTCATTGTCAGTTAATAATCAACTGCCTGGGCTGGACTGGAACCAGTAAGCACTAAGCAGTAAAAAATTCCATATCACATTATCAGTGCCCTGAGCCATCAATGTAGCCTTGTCTAGATCTAAATAAAATTTCAAGTAGTTCAGCTATGATGTTCTTAGCTAACATCTTTTAAAACACTGGCAATCCTTCAGAGGCTAGCACCTCAACCATTGAAAACTGGTGTGAAGGGGAACACACCTTAAGGATGGTAAACAGTATTTGAAATTAAACTAAAAATCATTGGCTAATGTTCTTTGATACGCAACTCATCTTCTGAATGTAGAGACAGCAGCAGCATTCTGCACTGATATATATTGTTCCTCAATGTACCCATTTTCTCATTGCTAGAAAAATACCCTGTTCTTAACCTCAAAACATGGTATTTCTTTTCCCCGAAATCTTAAAACCTGAACGTACACATCCATTCTTTTAATGATAGACCTAGTTCTTAAATCCACACGTGTAGAACTGATCTTGACTTAAAAGACAGGATGAAGACCCACCTTGCTGCTTTCTGAGTGAGTTCCACTGGGAAGTCAGGGCAGAGCAGCTGCAGTAGGCAGTGGTACTCCTGTGCTGTCAGCAGATCTGCAGGAAAAGAGAGGTAAGAATTCTGTAATTCTTTTACATGCTGTTCCCTACACCTGCTTCCTCTCTTGGAAAAACTCCCTCATATTCCCTTCTAGTCTCTCTTCAAGTAGACTGGATACTAATGATAATGTCACTGCTCCCCAGATCCTCAGAGCTGGACTTTGCACATGGTCTTTTCAGAAAATACAACCTGAAAGAGAGGAAATCCTATTGAAAAGACTGCTGCAGAAAAACTAGTAACAGGTAGTAATTCAGTGTGAAAAAGAAGTAACCAAAACAGGCTAAGTTTCAAGTGAGAACACAGTTTGGTTTGACTTGAATATAACCACGTGGAAAAAGGAATAATTTCAAAGTCGCTTGAATTTGCTGAAATTCATTGGCATGGTGACATTCACCACAATATCCCTGAAAACCATCCACAGAACATCTGGCAGCAGTGACAAAGGCAAACAAGGTTTTCGGATTGTGTATGGAAGGCTACACAGCACATAGGAGGGACATTATTACTTTGGCATTTGGTGAGGCAGCTGGATGGTCTCTTTTGGAATAACGTGTACCATTCTGGTCACTGCATTATAGGAAGCATAGAACAAACATCCAAAAAACACAAGAAAACCAATCAAATTATTCATGTTTTAGAAAGCAGCTTTGTAAAAGATTGCACAAGAAAGGCTTCTGTGGTTCAGCAGGAGTCTAAAAGAGGTGACTCTTAGGGAAGTTTATGGAATCCCAAGAGAATGGAAAAACACTGATGTCAAAAAGCCCTACATGATTGTAGGTTCATAGTCCAAAAGGCTGTGGACTGGAGTTGGGGAGAAGATTAGCTGAACAGCAGTAATTTTGCAGTACTTCTATATAGAGAAGAATGCAAAATATGGAAGAGAGAGCCAGGGGTGGATGTAGAGCCAAGCAGTAGTTAAGGAGGGGATCCATAGGGCACAGGCATTAGGACTGAGGTAGAGAGCATATACTCTTTTGCCAAAGACACATCTTAGCCTTCCTTAGACTTCCCTCTAAATAATCAATAATAACCCAGATGACAGCCACTTCTCCATACCTCCACAACTTCTTAAAGCCTGACAGTTCGACAACAGCAAGAGAAAGGTAAAATGCCATGCCATTGTTAAATCCTTCAAGAATCAAAGGGACACCTCTCTGTGACATCTAACCCAGACAAATTAGTATTTGCAATGCTAAGGAAATCTTGCAGAAGGGCTGTCAACAACTTACAGATTTTTCTTTTACCTACATTATTATTCAGGGAAGGTGAAGAAAGGGAAGAGATTGCTAACATTTTTCTTTTTGGTTCAGGAAAAATTTTAGCTAAATACACCGAAAGTCTTTGACATCCACTATAGGCACTCTCTAGAGTACTACACTTTGCATTGCTCTTGGAAGGACATTTTATCTAATGAAGCATCTTAGGTTTAGGATCATTCTACGAAAAGGTGATTATTATCACTGCAGGGATTTGTGCAATCTGTTTTACCATAGGGGTAAGTATATCCAAACCTTTCTTCTTACAAAGCTTGAATGCTGAGCTGAATTGAATTTCTGTGAGTGCACTGAAATTACAGATATCTAGGAGAACACAGAAAGCACTGCAACTGCTTTTGTATTGCCATATCTTACTAAAACTCGACTCAGAGGCTGCTCTATAGCAGATCCTACCTTGGTTGTTCAGTCAGTGTGTATGAGCTTCAATTAAATCACAGTAGCTAGTGGAATGGTAGGTTTTCTCATGCAATGTTAGCTAATCAGTTCCTTAAAAGAACTTCAACAAGCAAAGCTTCAACATATTTTATGCATTAACTTTATACATTCTTTATGCAAAAGAATATTGTTTAAAAAGACCCAGTTATCATGAGATGGAAAATGTATATTTTTAACTGAATTTTCACTTGTGTGACATCCCTTAAAGGAAAGAAAATTTTCTATTTTGTTAATTTTCTAGATCAATGGCCTAGTATAACAATAGAGATTTTGGTTCTAAGTTCTTACGAAACCTATCTGACTATGTAAGGTACATGGAAGTTTCATAAAATCCTCTATCCAGCACAGCATAGGAAGTAGGTTACAGGAAAAGAGAGAAGTTGGGCATCAAAAAGCTCTCTTGAAACAGACACTTCCTCATTACTGAAGAAGACAGTATAGGCCTCATACAACTACTCCTCAAGGCTTTCTAAATCTAGCTTTGATTAATGCTGAGCATTAAACTTCTGATTTTTGCATAAAAAGTCTGAAGGAGCCACACCATTTGAAATCTTTAAGCAATTCTCAGTTTACATTTTTTGTTTCTTAAGTTCAAATTCCTTAAGTTCAAATTACCTCATACCTCTTGCTGCACATTACTTTTTCCTTTAATCTGTCAATAGATCATGGTAATAACCCTTTCTTCATCCTATTTAACTGATAACTAAATCTATTTAACTGATAACTAAATTTATTTAAAGTTAAATCTGTTCAAATTTATCTTATCTTTTACATCCCTCCTTACCTAGCCCAATCATATCTGTTGATCTGCTTTGATCCCCTTTAGCTTTTCACAGTGTTGTGTACAGCAGCATACAAAACATTTCTCATGCATTCAGAACAGACAGGGTCTAGGAGGATAATTTTCATCAGGAGAGCCCCTTTTCATTAATCCTAAATCTTAGTGTCCTCTTTTCTCCCTCAATGGTGAAGGAATTTAAGGGGTTTTTTTTGCCTGAGAAAGTTGCACTTTCAGATTGCTAGACAAAACCAGTTTGAGAGAGTAACTGGTCCCTAAACAAGCCTAGTTTTGAAGCCTAAAAGGAGATCTCTCAGACAACACACTTTAAAAACATCTTTCTAAAAATCCTCTTTGCCACCCTTCTCACCTCCCTCTTCATACCAAGTCACAGCATCATCCTTACTCCTCCATCAAAAAACAACGAAAAAATGTAGAACAAAGCAGAAGTCTGCTCAAAAAGACTGGGAAAGGATGACAGCCACCACACCAGAGGGTGAAATTCATTGTCAACAAAAGTGGGCTTAATTACAGTTTTGGTCTTAGAGGAAACTGTGTATTTAAATGGGAACTGCATACAAAGCTAAAGTGGTGAGCAGAAGTTCCTTATCTAAAGAAAGGAGCCCTTTACTTCTTATGCCTGCACCAAATTAGTTACTGAAATATGCAGGCAGGCTCCTTTAAGCCATAACACAACTCAGCCCGTAGACAACCCAGGCGCTGCCCAATAAATCACATCAATTTCTCAGTCCACAGATTAGTACCTATTACACAGGAAGGGGGATCACCGCAGCCCTTAGGAGGTGTCTACAGTTTGCTGTGATGACTGCTTTCATGTTCCCTGCAGCAAGGTCAGCAAAGACCATGCAGAAAATTACATTTGCCCATGCACCATATTGTGTGCCAAGAGCTGCCTGGAATAAACAAGGGCAGTTCTGGTGCATGACCACATTGCTCCTTCCTGTCTCCAGGCCACAGCTGAGTAAATAGTGTTCAATGCTGCATGATGAAGAAAGAAAGAAAAAGAAGGTACCAGTCAGAATGAGTGAAAACTGGAATCCACAACTGCTACTTCGGTTGCTACCACAAATTACTGTATCTCAAGTTCCAGTAACAAATGAAGCAAAACACAGAGTGTTTAAATCTGACCCCATAGCAAAGGGCAGTGAGAGATATCCCACTCCTCTCTCACAGTGGAACAAACATGACCATACCATGTGCTTAAGGATGGGAAGAGACTGGTCATAACCTGCATGCTAACCATGATCATTTACAGCTGAATGCGGCTCTTCCGTGGCAAAGCAACTAGTAATGCATTCCAAAGTGATTTTAAAACAATGGCACAGTGAGGAGGAGGTGGAAGGCTTAATCATAGTATCATAGAATGGTTTGGGTTGGAAGGGACCTTAAAGATCATCTAGTTCCAATGCCCTATGCCATGGGCATGGATGCCTCCTACTAGACCAGGCTGCTAAATGCCTGGCCTTAAACACCCCCAGGGAGAGGTGTTTAACTCCTCTGGGAAACCTGTTCCAGGGTCTAATTACCCTCACAGTAAAGAACTTTT
>VZTY01012541.1:17199-39250 GCA_013400935.1 Turnix velox | reverse complement strand
TCCTTCTCTGCAGACATTCAAACGCCATCTGGACACCTTCCTGTGTGACCTGATCTGGGTGTTCCTACTCCAGCAGGGGGATTGGACTAGATGATCTCTCCAGGTCCCTTCCAATCCCTGATATCCTCTGTGCATGTATGTGATTCTGAATGGATGTCCTAAGAGAACATGGAGGGTTTTAGCAGTTGCATGGTAATATATGGCCTAAGAGTTAACACAGAAACATAGAATAGGTTGTGTTGGAAGGGACGTGAAAGATCATCGAGTTCCAACCCCCCCTTGCCATAGGCAGGGACACCTCCCACTACACCAGGCTGCTCAGTGCCTCCTCCAGCCTGGTGTTAAACACTCCCAGGGAGGAGGCAAGCACCCCTCTGGGCAACCTCCTTCAGTGTTTCACCACCCTCACAGGAAACAATTTCTTTCTTATATCCAGCCTGAATCTCCCTCTTCCAAAAAGTCAAGGAAGATATTAGCCCTGCTATCCTGAAGCATATTAAACAGTCCTACCCCTGCCTTTCTGTAGCCCCCTTCAGGTATTGAGAAGCTACTCTGAGGTCCCCCCTGAGCCTTCTCTTCTCCAGGATGAACAACCCCAACTCCTTCAGCCTGTCCTCAGAAGGCAGTTGCTCCAGCCCTCTCAATCTCTTCGTGTCCCTCCTCTGGACCTGCTCCAACAGCTCAATGTCCTTCTGCAGAACTGGACAAAATAACTCCAGATGGGGCCTCACCAGAGCTCAGCAGAGGGGCAAAATCATCTCTCTTGATTTTTCAATCAAACACCCCCAGTCTGAATTTACAGACAATCCACTACGTGGCAAGACGGGGATTTGACCTTAAAATTACTTTAACACTGACCTCTAGTGACAACAGTGGGAATTTACCTTTTCACAGGGCAGTCGTAAATACTTGGGAATCTTGCATCTTTGGGCCACTTTAAAAACACACAGGCTGTTCTTGCATCACAAATTCTCAGCTACCCCCACCACAAGGAGGATGCAGTGAAGGATGGACCTCCAACTCGCCTGTATTAGTTACAGTCACGGGTAAATTATGCGTGATGCATGACACCCTGTAGAAATTTTTATGATTAAATTCAAAACTCCATTTTCCATCATTACAAAGGGAAAAAGGCAGCAAGCAACAACAAATAACTGTGTCAAATAATTACAGCATAAGCAAGGCATAGCTAATTACATGCCAGCTGCTGACATCTCCAGACAGCTAACCAAAGTGTAATCCTTCACCTCAGGATGAAGACAACCTCTTCCCCTCTAATGCTCTGTTCCAAAAGGAGCCCTGTAGCTATTGCTACACAGCAACCTCTCTGCAAAATGTGCCTGTAGGAACAGGTATTTCACCTGCCAATCCATTAAAATATAGCCCAGATGGAAGGATGATCACGTTACAACAAGCTGAGTTGTCAACCACTCTGTCCCATAAAACGTTGAGGAGGCAAAGGCTGCTACTCCAGTCTCTTTGTATGTAGAATCACAGAATGACAGGGATTAGAAGGGACCTCTAGAGATCACCTAGTCCCATCCCCCTGCCAGAGCAGGAACACCCAGATCAGGTCATACAGGAAAGTGTCCAGCAGGTTTGAATGTCTTCAGAGAAGAAGACTCCACACCCTCTCTGGGTGTGCCACTCTCTGGGTGTGCCACTCTTCTCTCACCCTCTCCCTGACAAAGTTTTTTCTCCTATTTCTGTGGAGCCTCCTGTGTTCCAGCTTGCACCTGTTCCCCCTTGTCCTATCATTGGAGGTCACTGAGAAAAGCCTGGCTCCATCCTCCTGGCACTTACCCTTTACATATTTATAGACATGAATGAAAGTTGATGGCATTTGCAGAGCCATGTAGATGATGAAGGGATTGGAGCATCTCCCTTCTGAGGAAAGGCTGAGGGAGATGGGTCTCTTTAGCTTGGAGAAAAGGAGAATGAAGGGTGACTTCATTAATGTCTATAAATATGGAAAGGGTGAATGTCAGGAAGACGGAGCCAGGCTCTTCTCAGTGACAGCCAATGATAGGACAAGGGGGAACAGGTGCAAGCTGGAACACAGGAGGCTCCACAGAAATAGGAGAAAAAACTTAGTCAGTGTGAGGGTGACAGAACAGAGGCACAGGCTGCCCAGAGAGGGTCTCCTTCTCTGGAGACATTCAAAACCCATGTGGACGCCTTCCTGTGTGACCTGTTCTGGATCTCTTGCTCCAGCAGGGAGATTGGACTAGTTTATCCTTCTGGGTCCCCTCCAATCCCTGATATTCTGTGATTCTGTAATGATTGACTCAACTCTCCAGTATTCTTGACTGCAAAGAATCAGCTGTCTGAACAACCTTAACTAAGAAGACCGAAGATTAAACACTTGATTGATATGAAATTAAAAAGTCTTCTCCTACTGACAAATACATCACCTGCTGGTAATGAAAACTGCACAGTGGATAACACTTCTCTGCTAAATAAGCTGCCAGGCAGAAAAACCAAGGAAGCTGCTATTTTTCAGCACAACAGGTATATAAATGGTGCTCTTGAGAAATGCCTGCTTGCTGGCAAGGCAGAATTTGGCAACACACCTGGATTTTGCTTCCCCCATTGCTGGGATGTGAGGATTCTTCTGTATTTCAGCAGCTTTCCTAATCACAGCAAAACACAACAGCCACGGGAGAAGAAAAACACACCTTACTTAAATAAATTGAAATTGAAAATAAATTTGAAAGTAGAAACACAGCCTCTAGGTTCACCATTTAAGATATAAAATAGGTAATGAGACCGCCCAACGTATCCCAGCTGTAAGTATAGATGGGTACTTAGGGATATACATGTGTAATTAGATTTAATTAGCTATAGAAGAAGAGAGAGGAAGATACACACTAAATAATGGATGTAGAATTGCCTCTAAGTTGTCATAATGATTACCTGACTTGGACCTCAGCTTGAAATGGTCTTCAAAACAATCACTTGCTCATGTTAGTGGCTGCCAAACCTCCATCTAATCTGTTCATTAGCATTATATGAGGTTAGCAACCTGTCATGGCACAAAAATAATTAGCTTTCCATGCTGGGGTGGCACATCCTCTACTGAATTGATATAACAAATAAATCCATAAAATGCTGTAATTTATTTGCTTCTGAGCATTTTCTTTTTTTCCCCTCAACTAGCCCTTCAGTAGATTGCATTGAACACACACACAAACTACAGAGTCTTTTGACCAACTTCAGATGTCTTAGACAGTATGGACAGCTAATTACAAAAACAATTTATGGGTGACTTGAGAGAGTCCAGTGCAGAGCCATAAAGATGATTATGGATTGGAGCATCTTCCTGCTGAGGGAGATACGTCTCTTTAGCTTGGAGAAGAGGAGACTAAGGGGTGACTTCATTAATGTCTATAAATATGAAAGGGTGAGTGTCAGGAGGATGGAGCCAGGCTCTTCTCAGTGACTTCCAGTGACAGGACGAGGGGCAAAGGCTGCAAGCTGGAACACAGGAGGTTCCACAGAAATAGGAGAAAAAACTTTGTCAGGGTGATGGTGCTTACCTTTAGGTCATTTAAAGCCTGACAGAATAGGTGACAGCAAACTGTGTCAACAGGTACCCTCATTAGGTCTTAGGTCCTGTCTCCATCATCTCTATGTACTGAGTAGGGTGCTGCTGTGTCCCAGCACACACCACCATTGTGCAAGGGTAGTGTGGGAAAAGGGTTGGTGCTGCTTTACTGATCTGTTAATTAGGTCTGTCTTCTTGCCTTAAGAAGGTATGTGTACCTCCAGGGTGGGTCTGGCTGGGCTAAAGTCAAGACAGCCTAGCCATTTATCTGCAAAAGGACAGTAGGAAACACCAGTGTCACACTTCTGCTAAGGTGAAAATGTATTCCTACAAGCAGATTTTTACTAGGCTCTACAGCATGTCATCCAAAGCAGTTTCTCCATATGTAGGTTAAGCTATATTATGATTTCTATCAAAGATATGGTTATGTGCTGCAGTGTGCACATGGGTTAATTACATGACTTGTTAAAGACCTTATTATGGACACTGTCTTTTAATTTTCTTGCTTATCCCTTGACTTTCTGTTGAAAACAGGAGTGGTTTTATCAGTACCACCTCTCTCCCCCAGTACCACACTTTATAGAATCATAGAATGGTTTGGGTTGGAAGGGACCTTAAAGATCATCTAGTTCCAACCCCTGTTCCGTAGGCAGGGACACTTCCCTGCTCAGTTCCTCATCCAGCCTGGCCTTAAACACCTCCAGGGATTGAGGGGGCATCCACAGACTCTCTGGGAAACCTGTTCCAGTATTACCACTCTCACAGGAAAGAACTTCTTCCTTATATCCAGCCTAAATCTCCCCTCTTCCAATTTACATCCATTATTTCTAGTCCTTCCATCACATATCCTATTAAAAAGTCCTACCCCTGCCTTTCTGTAGCCCCCTTTAAGTAATGATATGCTATTATGAGGTCTCCCCTGAGCCCTCTCTTCTCCAGGCTGGTCAACCCCAACTCCTTCAGCCTGTCTTCATAAGGGAAGTTCTCAAGCCCTTTGATCACCTTGGTGGCTGTCCTTTGGACCTGTTCCAACAGCTCAATGTCCTTCTTACGTTGAGGGCTCCATAAGTGAACACAGTAAGTCCAGTTGAGGTCTCACTGGGATATCATGGGATACCACTACTAGAGACCTCATCTATTCTCACGTGGGAATATTCAGCCTTCTTGCTGTTTTACTCTGTACTTCTGCAACCTCTCCTTGCTGAGTGCTCAGCAAACACAGAAGATTAGACAAATCAGGTGGGAGGAATCAATTTTTACATGTCAGCATAGTTCCTAATAAACACAAGTCTCTCTTAATGAAGTCTGACAGATGTTTACATACATCATTTCACACTGATATTTAACTAAAACTGCTTGGCAGAAATCTTAACAAGAGGTCATCAAGATATCCAAGCAATTTATTTTACTGCCTGACACACAGTTTGGCTGAATTTCGTTTACCATTGTGCTGTCTAGTTACTTGGCTTTATGAGACAGCATCAACAGTCACTACTCCTTCTTTCTCTCCTGTCTTTAATAGGATTTACTGAGGATCTCCCTCAAAATTACCCAAATTAACCAGTGGTGTTCCTTCCAAACTGAAAATACTGGAGAGAGTTTGAGATCATACTATGAGAAAGAAATAGGAACTACTCTGAAACACAAAAAGTACAACCTTTATTTTTTCTGGGGAAAGGTGTTAACACCACATTTTTGTGAAACTCCTTTTGGGAAATGAGATAAAACTGCCACTAAGTATTACAGGAGGCCAAAAAGCTAAGACACAGCAAAAGAACATGGCCTTTTACAGGAAAGTGATGTTTTCCAGAAGGAAGTCACTCTTAATAAAGGCTTTACTAGCACCAAAGGTGAAAGCAGACAAAAAACCCCAAAATATTAGTGCTTTCCTAAATGAAGACACCACTCAAAGTTTTATGTTCCCGGTCAGCTTTGGAACTTTAAGCATGTGCTGGTGAAAGTAAGGAATTACTTAAAATCTATTATTGTCTTTTTTTTTTTCAATCACTGCTGTACAGCTGAACGTGCTTAAGGAAGCAAAACTGTAAGGATAATTACCCCCATGGAAGCAATCTAAAGGTTCACAAAGTAAAAGCTGCTTTGAACTTAAAGATCAAAACTTTAAATTAGGAAAGGATTTGAGTCTCCAGCTGATAAAGACTTTTGACCTGCTGGGCAAAGGTAATTGAGGGACTTAATTCAGGAATCTCCCAGCACAGGGAGGAAGGGAGTTCCCCAGTGCAGTAGTTTTTAAACAGTCAAATGTTGTTTGGAGCAACAAGAAAAATGAGCTCTGCAATTTAAGAAACATTAAGAAAAGTTCTTAGTCATATCTTTAATGCATTTACAAACACAGTTCAAACAGGACTGGAGGAAAACTTCTGAGGATGCTGTCATGCTCATGTGAGACTGAAGGTAAATCCCAAAGAATCAGGAGTTACACAACGAGTTTCCACTGGCAAATCTGTGCTACTCTGGCTGGAAAGCACAAAATCATGGAAGACCACACTGTTACCAAATGGAATTTAACAAATCAGCCAATTCCACACTTCTGTGCCTCTGGAATTAACCTGAATTAATTCACATCTTCCTTAATGCCTAAACCTTAAACTTCTTGTGAAAAATAAACAGAGAAAATCTCACTGTACCTAGAAGTGAAAAGACACTTTGAATATATAATTAATCAGTGGGATGAAGTGCCAATACACTAACATGCCACAATGTTTAAACATAAAATTCCGCCTCCCCTCAAAGCCAAGCAAACTCTTTCTGCATGAGTTAAGATCATGAAATAGCTAGGAAAACCCTCACTAGAACATAAAGCAAAATACACAACGTGTGTATCTTTCTTCATGGCTCCTTTTAATCCTACAGCAAATACTAATCAGCCATGTAGTTATATCACTGCATTGCTGTAGTGCCTGGCTGGTAAATAGTTTTTTATTTACTAACAGGATTATCTGCAAAGAATACAACTGAGAACTCCCAGGGATAGAGATTGACTTAAGGTATCACAATCTAGTGCAAGACAGGGTTTCAGAATGTCAGACCTCATAATTTAACCAAATAGCAGACTATTCCACTGAAAGGGGGTACTATTCCAAGGATTTACAGAATCCTAGGATGGTTTGGGTTGGAAGGGACCTTAAAGATCATCTAGTTCCAACCCCACCCTGCCATGGGCAATGACATCTCCATCTAAACCAGAGAGAATCCAACCCAGGGCCTTGGCCAGAGTGAAAAGAGTGAAAAGCAACAGGTTAAAACCCCAAAACTCAGCTCGAGGGGGAGAACCTGATAAAGCAAGACACACACAAGTGTTTCAGACTTTGAAATTAATGGTACATGCTCCCCAAATCTTTGCCAGAATTTTGATTACTAACTCATGTAAAATGAAAAGAGGAGTGAAATGAACCCTGAGAATACTTCCTCTCAGGAAGTATTCCTCTTCAGCTCCTTTAATGTTATTTTTCTATGGTAGTTTTCAGCCTGAGCTCCAGGACTGGATTGTTTTCAATATCTTAGACATCTCCATAGATGTGTGTGAATAAAACTGCAATACAAACTCAAAAATTCTTACAAGAAGAACTTCAAAAACACACACCAAACAAACAAAAGGCCAAAGGAACTGAAGACTTCACCCTGAGGAGCATGAGTTAGCTGTTTCACTAGAAAATAAGAAAATCTCCAAATACATCTCCATGTAGAAGAGAAGCAGTCAGGGATGAGGAATGGAAAAACAGCACAAGAGTTTACTATTGAACAATAGTTTACTCCAACAGCCTGGCAGATATTAGAATCATAGAAGCATAGAATAGTTTGGGTTGGAAGGGACCTTAAAGATCATCTAGTTCCACCTCCATTCTATGATTCTAAGATTGCACAGACTGAACTTCCTCTCAACATCATCAATAGCAGCAACCAACAAAACCTGCTTCCATTAGCTTACTGACTTCACCTCCCAGATCTGAAAGCCACTTTAAATGGCCAGTGCAGCCAGAAAGAAGCAATTCTGCTATTTCTGTGTTTTCAAGAAACAGCTTCCAAAACATCTGCCATATGGTTTCTCAACCTACCTGCATATTCACTAGGCAATTTTAATCACATAAGTTCATGCAACTTTAATTGAGTTTTTTCCCCCCCTGAAATATTAATAATTCCTGGTTAACAGTCCTGTATTATAAATCACTTTGTGAAACACAGCCTGGTAAAGTAGGAAGTTTGTGTAGAAGTTTTTGCTGAGGGGCTCATGCAGATAAAACATGGAATAAATACCTCCCTCCATACATGGCCATTTAAATGCCTGAACTAAACACACCAGAAGGAAACAAATCACACTGTTGCATCAAGGATGGTTGGAATTACCTTGAATTTTTTCTTGTTCATTACATTATTAGTTTGTAATGTGGGTTCCGTTGATTTTCTAGCTGGAACACTGCTTCAATCTCATAAACTAGACTTGACATTTTACGATTCCTGTATTTTCCATTCAGAAGGGATCACCCTGACCACATGATCTGAACCTTTCCTTAATGTAGACTGAAGAACCACTCTAAGACCCTAAAACTTCAAGTTCTTCTTCATTATATATAAATTATCTGCAAAGCATGACTGAGAAAGGTATTTAAAATGAAAATGGAAAGTGAGACTGTTTATTTAAATTTCAAAGCAACTAAACTCCTGATGCTTGCAGTAGTCCTGCTTGGACCTCTCTCTGGACAACATGATGATACTTTCCTCATTGCTGAGATCAAGGCACAGACAGTTGTGGGCATATCATGTTTTATTTAAGCACTGCAGAAGGACACTGCATTTTACAGGTCATGGTGCTTGAGCAAAGCTGGGGCTGCAGACAAAAGCAAAAGCCAGAACCTGTGAGAGCTGCCAAGGTGCAACTTCCCTCTATCTGCCCAGAATAAAGATACTCAGCCTCATAATGGCCAGACAGGCCCCACAGCCCAACACATCCCCTCTCCACCTGGGTTACAGAGGGACAACATCTTACAGGGGTGATCGTACAGCCTCCACCAGCACCATTTTTTAATAGATCTGACACACGTAATAAGATAAAATCTCGTACAAACAGGTGCAAGCAAAAGGGGACAACAGTTCAGTGAAGCTTTTGTCAGGTTTTTGCCCCCTTGAAAGCTCTTTTGCATAGAATCCCAGAATGTCAGGGATTGGAAGGGACCTCAAGAGATCATCTAGTCCAATCCCCCTGCCGAAGTAGGAGCATCCAGACCAGGTCACACAGGAAGGTGTCCAGGTGAGGTTGGAATGTCTCCAGAGAAGGAAACAAACCCCACACCCTCTCTGGGCAGCCTGTGCCACTGTTTTGTCACCTCACCATGAAAAAACTTTTTTCTTGTATTTCTGTGGAACCTTCTGTGTTCCAGCTTGCACCCATTGTCCCTTCTCCTATCATTGGATGTCAGACCTAAGCAAAGACAGTCTGGGGAAGACCACTATACACCCCTTCCTTCCCATAAGTTATAATGCACAGCATCTCAGACCTTCCATGAGACCAAATTCCTTCACTTCTAATAACCACAGAATGGTTTGGGTTGGACCTTAAAGTTCATCTAGTTCCAACTCCCCTGCCATAGGCAGGGACACCTCCCACTCAACCAGGTTGCTCAATGCCTCATCCAGCCTGGCCTTAAACACCTCCAGAGAGGGGACATCCACAACCTCTCTGGGCAACCTGTTCTAGTGTCTCACCACCCTTACAAGAAAGAATTTTTTTCTTATCTGCAGCCTAAATTTACCCTCTTCCAATTTCTTCTCTTCCATCACAGTTAGGAAACCTCAGTTCCTTATTCTGAAAACATAATAATGAGATTCTGAAAATAAAATAATGGCAGGCTTTGGCTTACATCCCCTCCATAACGTTTAATCAGGCATTTGTATGTGGTCCTACCGGTGATGGATGTGGCTGCCTGGCACTGCCTCTGCTGGTTCACCACCAGCAAACCACAAGCCAGCTAAGAGGGGAAGGTCTTACACATGACAAAGTGACAGGAAAGGGTGGGAAATCTTAGTTGGAGTCAGCACATTTTTAATATGCAAATGTCAGTCAATGCAGAGAACATGAATGTCACCTCCCATCACTTCTCTGTTCCTTCCAAGGGTGAGGATGCAGAGCACCCCATTTACCTGCTTTCCCATGGCTCCACCTTTTCTCACCACTCAGGTTATGTCACTGATCCCCCTGTACATCACCCAAGCTCTTCTGGGTCACCAACATGATGTCATTGCTGTAATCATCAACCCCAAAGCACAATGAAGGAGCAATTGTTTTCCCAACTCACATTCAAGGCACATTTGATCCATCAGGCTTGAAAATGAGGGGATATGTCAGGGTAGGTTTTTCCTACTTGTCAGGTTTTTGCTCCAATCTAATTAAAAACATTCAGCAATTGACTGGAGTTCCTTGCTAACTGCATGTGTTCCATGCTTTAAAATAAGTTCTAAAAGCAAACAGACTGTTTTTCTGGGGTTTTGTTCTGGCTTTTTTTTTTTTGAAACACACTCCCTAGAGAGGACTCCTCAGAAATCTCTTTGTGATGCTGCATGGAAGCTGCTGAACCAGAAAAGCTGAGCTTCTTTCTAAACTATCTTGGTTTTGTTGTTATTGTTAATGGCTTCCCCCCTCATCTAAAAGCTAACAGGGAAAAGCCTCTCTTGGTTCTCTGACATGCAGAGAAGTGACAGTACAGCTCAGTGGAAACAGGCAGTTCTGGTCACCTTGGTCTGAAACTGGGTCAGAGATTCCAGCTTGTGGGCAGATCCAAGCAATATGCAATTAATTCTGGGGATTCAGATGCTGAGGAACAAGACCACTCTTTTCTTGTAGACAGAATTTGGGTAATTCAGCTTTAGCATTCAGAAAGGGCACCCCCCTTCACAACAAAAGTGTCAGGGGATCTAAGCAAACAGCCAAGACAAGCCCTGAACTGCCATATCCCCTTAATCCAAAGGCAAGCCACTGCTGGGAGATGGCCACTGCAGCTCATGATGCTGATGCTCTTGAGAGAATGCGCACAAATCAGAAGTCAATCCATCTCCAAACAGAGAAATACAGTGGGAAAGACAACACTGACTTTACAAATTACACTTAAAAATCCATCTCTGAATGCTGAAAACAGACCTTTTGCTCGCCAGTGTCTCCACTCTGGGGAACCTCAGGGAGACCTGAGACCTGGGGAACTGCCCCAGAGTATACACACAAAAAGCCCATGAGCATCTCTGGAAGCTCTTGCCATCAGACATGTGCTGAAGGAGACCTCCTATACTGCCTAGCTATCTATCAACAGCTCCCAAATTCTGCCTTTTTCAGGAGTTATCCCTGAAATGCCTCAAAAAATGCCTCTCCTCATCTCCACAAGCAGAGCGCCCTTAAGCTGTACAGTAGAGAACAAATTCCTTCAGGGCTGGAACAACCAATTAGGGGATGTGAAGCAATTACTTTTATACCCATACAAATGAAACTCCTCCAATGCAATTAACAATCCCTTATCATCTACTGTTGAATTTGCAGGAAGCCTATGCTGTACACTCCCTCCTCCCTCAGCTTTTCCACAGTTTTAATCAGTTTGTTTTAGCTAATGTAATGGAACCCACCTATTCTGGAGAAATAATATATGGCTGTCAATTATCTGAATATTTTTAAATGTCTTTTTTCCCATTTCAAATATAATTTCATTTGAGACGTTGCAGCTTTCATTTACATTAATAAATTATCATTCCTTCTTTATAAGTGATGAGCTAGTGTGCCATGTAATTTTTTCTTCTAAATAGAGCAAGACTTTGATCTCACAGAAGCCCTCGCTGAGAGTAGAAAGACTTTCTGTCTAATTTAGCTACAAAAAATATTCAATTAAAATTGGGAGTTTAATTCATTTAGTTATGAAAATTAAATGAGCTCAATCAGGTACATTTGATTTGCTGAAGGGAAAAAAATAAAAAGAAGAATCTCTGAAAGGGGAACAACTAAGAGGGGAAAACAAAAGCAACTTATTACTGCATGTGTTGAAAACCAGGTAACATGAAGAAACTTTGTTTATATAAAAATATATTTATATAAAATATGTTCTCAATGAGTTAATGCAAAATTTATATTCAGAAGCCATGTGGATATCTGGTGTTAACCCTTCAGTTGTCTCTTGGGTGACAACAAAAATCCCTGAAGAACATAGAATCATAGAAAGGTTTGGGTTGGAAGGGACCTTAAAGGTAATCTAGTTCCAACACCTACCACTAGACCAGAATGCTCAATGCCTCATCCAACCTGGCCTTAACCACTTACAGGGAGGGGGCATCCACAACTTCTCTGTGCAACCTTTCATTTTAATTTTAGTTTAATGATATTTTTTAATGAAGTTGCTTCAAAACACAGAGGGAGTTATCAGACTTAATACCACTCCCCTTCTCTTTCATGCTTCCAGTACCTCTTCCTTCAAGGAAAAATGGAATAAAATCGCAGTTTATGCTGATTATTTTCAAGTAGTTTTCTGCTTCAGTTAGTTTTGTCAACAACAGCAGCAGCAGAACTGAGTCCATCCCATTCAAGAGAAGACCTTGCTCCTCACCCTGGGGAGGCACCACTGGCAGAAAACTCTTCTCCATTTGTGGAAAAAGGGAAATAACGGGATTATTTTTTTCAAAAAGCTAAAGAGGGACAGACAGATCTCTCTGGAAGAAGCCCTTCCTGTTTTGCAGCCATTACTCACCATTTTTGCAGATGGGACAGCACTGGTCAGGCTCATACACAGGGTCCACACACTCTGTCTGGGGACAAGCAGAGACAGTGCACAGCACTTCACCGTTAGCTTCACAGCGACATTTCTCACATGGAGAAACCTGAAACACAAATAAAATAATCTTTTTAACTCTTTCACTCCATAGAATCACAGAATCATAGAATAGTTTGGGTTAGAAGGGATCTTAAAGATCATAAAGTTCCAACCCCCCTGCCTCTCACTAGATCAGCTCAGTGTCTTGTCCAGCCTGGCCTTAAACACCTCCAGAGAGGTGACAAATGCCCCTCTGAAGTGTGCAATGTCCTCCTTCCCACCTGTATTGCTCTTCACCTCTTTTTCTTACCCCCCCTTTAAAAAAACCCCACTTTTTGGTCTGAATTATGAAGATGGGCTCCTGCAAAATTACAGAATTGCAGCAGAAAAACCCATAGGTACTGTTCTGAACTTGCACCCTGAACAAGGAAAGCCAAGGGGATCTTGGAAACAAGAACTCTTTAGACTTTCTGACACAAATAAAGCAAAAAATTTACCCACAACCCTTCTGATAACCTTCACCAAATTAAGTTAGTAATTTAGATAAGATCTGGTTTAATTTTGTTGGAGGTTCAGAAATTAATTTAGCAGAAATCCCTGTACTTGAAGAAGAAAGGTTTTGCTAAATGAAATACTAAACCTCTTCTAATGGAAATTCTCATTGCAATTTCCCCCGGTTTGAAAGCTTTTTTGCTAGCAGGAGGTAGGATTTTTATCAAGAATCAAGTCAGAAGATACTAATCCTTTGAATTCTGGTATTTCTCTTAGGTTAATTGTACTCAGACCATTCTTATATTTCATGTAACATTCTGAAAAGAAATCACAGTTCAAAGAAAGGGGTGAAGCAAAATAGAAGTAATCCTTTTTACCTACAGGTTTTGAAGAACTTTATAGAGTAGGAGTACCACAGATAATTACTTGAATGACCTTCTTAAATTAAATCCAAAGAAAGCAGCATCAAGGCCCTATTTGGGGGAAAAAAAATGGACTTTCATTTGTCTGCATTTGCCATATATACAATCACAGCTTCTCTCTCCAGTGCTCCTAACCAGGCACTGCACACTGCTGATGTCCTCCTACCAGACAAGGAGCTGAAGGTAGAGAGAAGCCAGGGTGCTAAAAAAGGATAAACTATAAATCTTCTTGCTGTACTCCAAAAAAAAAAATCACACTGGCATCCATGTTCAGAAAGCAGGATGAACATACAGCTGTATGCTACTACAAGTGATCCTCTCAATCCATAATCTGTGCAGGATCAAGGTTTACTTAAGGATGAGGTCATTTTTATATGGACCCTTTTTCATTTTGGATTCCAGCTGATGGCAGATGACCCCTTGCAGATGATCCCTTTTCCTCTCCCCATTTCTTATGCAGTTCATCACGCTTTTCCCTCCAAACCATTCTGTGCTTGCTTGCCTTTTCCACATCCTTCTCACTTCTAAAGTTCAAACGTGCTGATCCTCGCACAGCATCGTCTCCAACTAAATGCTCATCCACACTTTGCCACTTTTCTTCCCACCTGCCAGGGCTGTTCCTTGCTCATGTGTTCACACATCCATCCCATCATGCTTACAAAGCCTAAAGAGGGTCTCTTGCTGCGCTGGTTCCTGCTTTTATTACTATTTATTATTTATGGCTTGCTCCCAACTTCTCTCTTTGCTTTATTCTCTACCCAGAATAACATCACACCACACCTTCATAAAATACTACAGGGAGGCTGAGAGCCCACTGCTGCAGAGTTTTATTGCAGGCTTTGGGATAAGAACTTTGTCAAGTAGGTCTTTGTCTAGGTCTGAGATAATCTTTATTACTTCATTTGAGTGTCAGTCAGTATTCCTTTTATATTTTTTCCTTGGTTGGTTTTTCAGTTTGGTGGTTCAAAATACAGCCTCATATTGTGTCTGATTTAACAAGTATGAACACTGATTCATGGCAGAACCCAAGATTTTGTCATGGCATAGTCACCAAAATCTAAAAGTATTTGGTTTGTATTCTTAAATTGGAAATGCACTGGCATTTCACGGAATTCATTTGTGAGCTTTCCCATTTCTTTGCTGTTTAATATGGCAGTTCTCATCCAAAGGTGGGGTTATATTTCATGACAAGTGGTACTAGATACCGCTTGTATCTAGTACAGATGGGAGGTGTCCCTGCCTATGGCAGAGGGGTTGGAACTCGATCTTTAAGGTCCCTTCCAACCCAAACTATTCTATGATTTTAAGTAATTGTTTATAAAACTTCATTCACTAGGAGAGCTGGAGCATCAGTTTGTGATGCAGTGTTCAGAGAAGACCAGGTATTCCAGGGATTTACATGAACTGCACCAGAGCTCCGGACTATTTGCAAGCCAAGAGGAAGAATCCTTCCCTTTGGAGTTATATGCAGAGACAATACTTGCTAAGTTGTGAAAACATGCTTTTTGGAGAGTACTATTTTATTATTTTATTTTATTTGTTTTATTTTATTTGGTTCTTACTTGATGAATGCTGCAAGAATTCCATTCCAAAGATCAGGCTCAGCAAAGCAAAGCTATAGCTTTCAGCTGATTTCAACATTTTTTTTCACCACCACTTGCAAACAAATACAAATTTGCCAATGATCACAGTTCAACAAGACCAGTAACTACAAGAGACATTCCCTCTCCCAGGACTCCACTTGGTAGCTATGCAAAACCCCAAAGTATCTGATGACAGTCAGGAAACCAGACAGCACAGTGATGTTATTCCTAAAACCTCTCATCTGCAAAATCTAAACATATTCTAATTAAGCAGGTTGTTGACTAGAATTCCAAATTTGACAGAAGCTTAAAATTCCTATGAAGGAGAAAGAAGCTATTTGATGATGCATTGAAAATATTCTTGAAGGAGAAACCAAACTGATCAGTGATGGCTCAGAAAAATGCATTCTCATCCTATATAGCATATACACTTGAATTTGCATCTTTCATGAACAGTGTACTCTGCTAATGTGATACTGCAGTCAGGAATGCCCTCTTGTATAACTGGAGAAGACTAGATGATCTTGAAGGTCCCTTCCAACCCAAACTATTCTATGATTCTAAGTTTTGCCATCTGTAGAACCCACCAATACAACTAATGATAAGAGGGTTAAGGCAAGTCTGCACCTACTATTATTCTCCAAAGCTCTTTCCAGGCATACTAGTGAACCACCATGGCTGCTAAAACAGCTTTAATGTCAACCTTTATCCATTCATCTTTGATCTAAATGGTTGCCCACTGCTCTTTACAGACAATCAGGATGTAGAAGGAAATGTTGAAACCCCCACTTTCATAATGGCAGCTGAATCCTTGGAGACATAACCATCACTAGAGAGAGAAATAAGTGTGTAGATCTAACAACAGTTAAATAACAACAGTTAAATTCCTCTCCTGATTCCCATAATGCAGCCTAGTTCCTAATGGCAGTCAATGCAACCAACACCTCAATTGTTCATTAGGGGAACAACCAACAAAGAAGCCCACAAGCTTAGAACGTCTGACATAACCAGTCTGGATGGGAAATTATCCAGCCTATCAACCTCTGTCTGAAGAGTAACTCTGTGGACTAAGGATGAAGCTATTAAATCTCCATCAGGGGAGGTAGTATGGCTTATCCAAAAATAGTGGGAAGACAACAAGAAGTAAAGAAGGCTTAAGTATTCACTAGGTAGCCATAAAACCTGGAGAAAATAAGAGTACAGATGGCAAAAATACACCCTTATTTAGTGTGGTTTAATGGTGAGTTTATGAGCAGATGTATAAATGGAATTGCAGATGCCATAAAATTGCAAATAATTGTGTAAACAGGTAGATTTCCCACTAGTGGTGCACAAAGAAGACAGTAACTTAGTGGGGTGGTAGGTTTATCCAGTAACTTACCATAAATTATCATAATTAAGAAGTGACAAATGGTTTACATTCATTGAAGTTCTAGTCCAAAGTAATTAGAGCTTTGTCTCCCCCTTCACTTCCACATGACCAAGTTTAATTAAAAAACAGATAAAAACCAAAGCAACGACAAGAAAAATAATCTATACGTGGCTTCTTGATCATTGAAAACATCAAAGTTTTAAAAAAAATCAATCATAATCCCAAACTTTTTTGCTACTGTGCCTGAATGTTTATTAATATTCCCATGCCACTCACACAACTCAGGAGAACAGAAATGGAGTTAAGCTGAGAAGGACAAACTTATTGGTCTCGTTTTCACTTCTCTATGCCTTCCACATACCACACACGTTTCAAACTCCTTGTGGGCTTGTTGACTTCCAGATTTCCAAATTATTCACAAATAAACACAAATTCTGGCAGCAAATGGGTTCTAAACAAAACACATGAAGCAACAACTTACAAAAAAAGGCAGATCTTTCCCAAACCACATTAACCCTCTGAAGTGAATTTATGGTCATTGTGAGGCCGCTAGTACTTATAAGTCAGCCTGCCTTTTATCTTACTGTAAAATTGAAAAACATCTAGTGAAGCATATGCTCAGCAATCTGCAGCTCCAGTGCAGAATTTTATCCTCACTGCATTTCACCAGTAAAGGCTTTGGCTCCCAGCTGCAGCCATATAATAGCTGTTTAATAGGATATGTGATGGCAGGACTAGGAATAACAGATGCAAATTAGAAGAGGGGAGATTCAGGCTGGAGATAAGAAAGAAATTCTTTAGGGTGAGGGTGGTGAGACACTGGAAGAGGTTGCCCAGAGAGGCTGTGGATACCGCCTCAGTCCCTGGAGGTGTTTAAGGCCACGCTGGATGAGGCACTGAGCAACATGGTCTAGTGGGAGGTGCCCCTACCCATGGCAGGGGGGTTGGAATTACATGATCTGGAAAGTCCCTTCCAACCCAAACCATTCTATGATTCCAGATAGTTGTTGCAATCCTGCCTCATGATAACCACAAGAGCAAAGTGGTGGAAACAGCTTTATGAAACCTTCTTGGTCTTGGGTCCACATCTATGTCCCTTTTGCAAACAGAGACACAGAGATGCACAGACAAGCATGGCCTGCAGGAAGGACTGTGAATCTCAGAAGAATCTCACATTCTCTGGCACCACCCCTGGTCTGAGCAATTTTTAATTTTTGCCAGCTGAACCAAATACAAATTTTATATAAGAAAATTCCCAAGCTTGCATGTGTATTTAAACATCTAGGGATAAATGTTAGCGCAGGTAACATCACTTAAACGTCAGGAGGTCACCTTTTCCATCCTCCAGTGGTCTCTGGTACTCTTTGCCACAAAGAGAACCACAGGATACCAAGGATTGGAAGGGACCTCATGAGATCATCTAGTCCAATCCTGTAGACACAGAGAAAATTGTTTCCATTTAGAACCTCCCCGACCTGAAGAGAATGTGTATTAATAAACTCTCAAAGACCATCAATTTTAAACTTGTAGAATATCCTTTGAAATCCTCTGCAACTTCTTGCACTTGCAATTGCTGCCACTGAGCAGCAGCAACCAACTATATCTCTACCTCCCCTTGCCAGATATCTCCACCAATGATGGATTTCCATGGGTAAACAGAGGTATTTCCAGTGCTCACTGTATTAAAACTGATATTGAAGCTCATCAAACAGTGTTTCTCACACATGCAGTTCAACAAACTGCAGTTCCACTGCCCAACCACAGCAGTAACTTTCCACACACATCTCGAAGAGGCATCCCTTCTCACTCCTGTTTCTAAAGCTGGATAAAGAAAAAGCAGAAAGGGGAGTGATGTTTTGTCACAGGAGGATGGCAGTACAAGTGCTAAAGGCTGAATGGGGTTAAAAAGAAAGCTGAAAGCCAAAGTCTTTTCAGAACGTTTCTGTAAATGTCATTTACATTACACCATTAAGCATTCCCTTTTCACCAAGGCTGCCAGCTACTCAAAGGAGGGAGCCTTGAAATGTTATCCTTTTGCTACATGCTTAATACAATAAGGGGCTTCACGGACATTATTATGACACCAATATACAAAGAAAAAGAATTGCAACTTGTTAGGAGAGCAAGGGGGATAAGTCTTTCAAACTTTGATAGACAAACCTACAAAGAACATCACTGTTCAGGCCACTCCTCAGAATTCTCTGAAAAAAGAAGGAACTCACAGTCCCTCTTCAAAAAGGTCATACCAGCCAGCTGCTGTTTAAAGTCCTTCTCCCTCTTCAAGCAGAAAACTGTCATCCCAAAGCTGAATGCGGTCCTGGAGGGTAACATGGGAAAAGGGAGAGTGATAGGATGCTTTCTGCTTTGAAAAATCACTGATGATCTGAAGAGAACAAGGGAAAAGACTGATTTATTCTAGAAAGAGTAATTGTGCCCCTTCATTTATCCAGGGTTTTGGTTTTCAAGAAGGTGAAGAATGTGGAAAGACATTACAAATAGAGGTTAAGTTTCCACAAACACCCAAATACTAGAGAGCAAATATCTTTCCTTTTTCTCCATCCTTAGAGGGGCTGGAGCTGCCAAGATCCCTGAACTGGATTTATGTCACCCCTCTCAATTGTCCAGAAATTTTTTCTGAATCAGCTATGTACCTAATGGTCATTTGCAAACAAATTCTCAGAGCCTTCTCACACAATCTCAGCTGTGATAAAATCCTAAAGGGAAAAAGGCAAGGTAAGCAACTAGGGAATTGGTCCCAGCTTCAAAACTTCTCAGTGCAGTTTAGCAAGTTGCATTTTCAATGATAATGAACTTGCACAGTGGTGCTAAAAAGGCCCTATTCTAAAAATATTTCCCTATATATAAAGCTTTTCATGTCCATCATTTAAATACCACTGTAGTTTAGCCTGCAAGTCATGCTCTTATTAAAAAGAAGGCACATAGTCCTTCTAGGAAAGCAAACATTACACAACTTTGGCATCACGGTTTAAATTATTAAAAAGTAGATGAGAAATTACTGTTAGGAAAAAGGTACCATTATATACTGAGTACTAGGGATAGAAATCAGCACACAAAACCCTACTTAATCCCTGCCACAGGAAACAGATGGAAATGCTCATAGCAGTACCCTTTAAAGGAGGGCTTTTTTACTGTAAATACCAAAGGAATTATTAAAGATCAGCCCCTCATCTAAAAATGTTACAGTGCCATAGACCAAGAAAGGTCATGTTTAAGAGAAATATTTTACAGTATCAACACAGAAATGAAGAAGGGAGGGGAAGACCCCGAATGCCATCTCAGAAAGCACCCAAAGAACCCAACAAAGGAGGACCACAGAAGGTCTTTTTGGCTGCAAGCATGGCCTGCAGGAAGGACTGACAATGTATCAAGCCTCCCATTCATTCCCTGGCACACTCAGCATCCCAGGTAGCACTGCCCCTGGTCTGAGCAATTTCTTTTTTGCCAGCCAAACCAAATACAAACTTCATATAAGCAAATTCCCAAGCTTGCGTGTGTATTTAAAAATAAAGGGATAAATGTTTGTGCAGGTAGCATCACTTAAAAGCCCTTACCATGACCTCCTCTAGGGTCTTGTAGGTTTTCCCTTAGAACTCACAGTAGTGCTTCCTCTTCTTGCACTATCTTGAATGTGCATTTAAACATCTCAAGATAAATGCACTTGCACTTGCAGCCAAGAAGGCAAACCAAATCCTGGGTTGCATCAAGAGAAATATGACCAGCAGGTCAAGAGAAGTGATTTTGTCCCTCTACTGGGTTCTGGTTAGGCCTCACCTGGAGTTACTGTGTCCAGTTCTGGAGCCCTCAACATAAGAAGGACATTGAGCTGTTGGAGCAGGTCCAGAGGAGGCCATGAAGATGATGAGAGGGCTGGAGCAACTGCCTTATGAAGACAGGCTGAAGGAATTGGGGTTGTTCAGCTTGGTGAAAAGAAGACTCGGGGGGGACCTCATAGTAGGTTCTCAATACCTGAAGGGGGCTACAGAAAGGCTGGTATAAGAAATGTGATGTGAGTTCTAGAAATAAAGGATGTAAATTGGAAGGGGGTAGATTCAGGCTAGATATAAGAAAGAAAGTATTTCCTGTGAGGGTAGTGAAACATCAGAACAATTCACCCAGAGAGGTTGAGGATGCCCCCTCAGTCCCTGGAGGTGTTTAAGGCCAGGCTGGATGAAGCACTGAGCAACCTGGTCTAGTGGGAGGTGTCCCTGACCATGGCAGAGGGGTTGGAACTACATGATCTTTAAGGTCCCTTCCAACCCAAACCATTCTATGATTCTATTCTGTAATTCCATAAATGTCTGTGCAAGTAACATCACTTAAGCCCTTACCATGAACTCCTCAAGGGTCTGGTAGGTTTTCCCTCGGAACTCGCAGTAGTTCTTCCTCTCCTTGCACTGAGGGCAGCACTGGGTGGTGTCCACATGGAGGCAGCGAGGATGGAGGCGAGGACACTCCGGCTGGATGCAGAGGGGTCCCTCCTCGGTGCAGAGGCAGGGGCAGGCAGAGGGGCCCGGAGTAAACTTCTCCCCGATGGCATACACAAAGCCACTCTCATCCACGCAGCCCTTCCCTCTGTAGTCCGGGTAGGCATACTCCTCTGCAGGCTCAGGAGTCACACTGGTGACAGCTTCTGGGAGAGAGGACTCCTTGACCACCTGAGGTTCCTGGGGAGCAGCATCCCTCTGCTCGTGCACTTGAATGCTCCTGGGTTTACTGCTTGTCCCCTGGCTGTTCCAAGCCTGCTTTTGCTTAGTCCAAGACTCCTTGTTGGAGTAGCTCCTGCTTCCTTTGCTCTTCCAGTCCCTGCTGCCCTCTTCCCTCCCGCTCCGGCTGATCTCATTCATTTTCCCTGGGCCTGCCTGGCTTTCTCTGGCCGACGTGTGATCCCTCTTTTCCTGGCTCACCTTTATCTCCTGTTTGTCTTGAGCCCTGGCCAGTTTTTGTATGGGTATGGTGGAGCCACAGAGGGCAACCATGAGGCAGCAGGTTACGAGAAGAGAGCTAGAGAGAGCTCCAATTGCCATTGCAGTAGAGCTGGGCATCACCTACTGCATCCCACAGGGGACACTGCGTTCACATCGGAGCGAAGCGCTTCATGGATCCACAGACCCTATCAAGAGAAAAAGATCAGAGCACTTCAGGATCCTCACTTCTTCCCCCCCCTACACTAACAAACATCTCAAACAAACCTGCAAAAGGCAAACAACAGCCTGGTGCTGCATCCCTCCTCCATATAAATAGCAGGGCTGTGGGGACACGGACCCGCATCTTCGGCTGGGTGGGAGCAGCCCCAGAACTCCAGATAGTTGGGCTTTGCAAAGGCAGGTGCATGCAAAAACACTACAACATCTGGGGGGGAAGAAGGAGGGGTGCCAATA
The DNA here is from genome assembly GCA_013400935.1 of Turnix velox. NCBI lineage: Eukaryota > Metazoa > Chordata > Aves > Charadriiformes > Turnicidae > Turnix > Turnix velox. Next base: position 17,640 of record VZTY01012541.1, on the reverse strand, counting down.
CGTGAAGACGAAGAGAGGTCCCCAAAACAGAGCAGAGCCCGGCAAACCACCCCATTGAGTCCCGAGTGCCGACTGATGCGCTCGCCACCGCCTCCACTAACCCGAAGCGTGCGATCGCCTTCTTTCATTTTTTTTAAAGGAAAAAATACCTACCAGCACACACATTTCTTCCGCAGATAGATAAGACCAGGTTTATTAGGGCCAAGCAGAGACAAACTCCCCGTCATCCCAAGTACCCCACTGAGCACCTCCACACCCCATCTCCCCCTTCCCCTCAGGCTCGGCAAGACGAGGAGCTCCTGCAGCCGAAGGAGGGCATTTAACCTCCCGGCAGCCGGGCAGCGCTTAAAACGCCGTCAAAAAAAAACCCAAAACACACAAAAAAATCCAAAACGAGCCGAAATACCAACCCTTCTCCGGCCACAGCGATCCCAGGCTCCT
>VZTY01012541.1:0-16240 GCA_013400935.1 Turnix velox | reverse complement strand
CACTTGGGGACGTCAGCTCCCCCCCCTCACACCCCAAGACTGGAGGAGGAGGGGATGGGGGAGAGGGGAGGGGACGGGGGACGAAGCGCAAGTGCCCCCCGGGCAGCACCCGGCTCCGGCCGCATCGCATCATCGCATCGCGCTGCCTTAATTCTGCCTCTCGCCATTGCCGGGGTGAGATTTACCGGCGTATTCACTAGGATGTACGGCTTGAAATACTTAGAATGGTAGAATGGTTTGAGTTGGAAGGGACCGTCAAGATCGTCTAGTTCCAACCCTCCTGCCATAAGCAGGGACACCTCCCCCTAGACCAGGTTGCTCAATGCTTCATTCCAGCCTGGCCTTAAACACCTCCAGGGACTGACGGGGCATCCACAACCTCTCTGGGAGACCTCTTCCAGTGTCTCATCACCCTCACAACAAAGAACTTTCTTATATCCAGCCTAACTCTACCCTCTTTCAGTTTGTATCCTAGTCCTACCACCCTGTACCCTATTAAAAAGTCCTACCCCAGCCTTTCTGTAGCTCCCTTGAGAAGTCACTATGAGGTCCCCCCTTGAGCCTTCTCTTCACCAAGCAGAACAACCCCAACTCCTTCAGTGTGTCCTCAGAAGGGAGTTGCTCCAGCCCTCTCATCATCTTCATGGCCCTCCTCTGGACCTGCCTCAACAGCTCAATATCTTTCCCATATTGAGGGTTCTTCAGCCCCACTAAGGATATGATCCCATCTCCCTACATGCTTATTCTCTTTTTTGGGGTCATCTTCATCCATACAGTCAATGGGTCCTTGGAATAAGCATCCTGCTGAAAGAGAGGAGACTTACTTACTTACTTTTGTGCTTTACTTACTTTTCATGTCTTACTTACTTTCATGCATCTGTACATTAATCTGACTGCATTTCTTTTTCATCATTCATACTTTTTTTTTTTTTAATCCATAATATCCCTTACAAAGAGACCCAGATGCTCAGGTGGATGGGGCAGAGGCAAAAGCAAAGCTGGAAGAGAGAGAGCTTCGGACGTGGTGTTCTCTGCTGTGGAGCTGAGCAAGGATTTGGAAACTGAAGAGTTAATTATTTACGTATTTATTTTTAAGCTGCATTAGATAACACATCAGTATAATCTTCTTTTATTAATTTTGCTTTCCAGATGTTCCAGAGCAGTCCCAGCCTGTCTGCTCTGGCCTTCTGTGCCCTGCTCATGGCCAGGACTTGATTTCCCAAGGTACCTTTGAACTGTTACAGAGATTTTTAGTCTAGGTAAAGTTTTCCATTTTTAAAATTTTTTTTTTCCCATTAAACTACCACCTCTGCAGTTTCAGGAGAGCAATGAAAATCTGATGGATGAATATTAATGTTTCACTGTTAAGTACCTTCAGGAGCACCCTTTATTTTCCATAGGAGGATGCAGGTGCTAATCCCTTTTTGCTCCTGTGTTCTGTCTTGTTTACCCTATTATTTCAATTGACACCATCTTATATCTCTCAGTCAGACATTCACCAGCTAAGTAAGGGTTTAATCTCCTGAAACTTACATATGTGAGGCTAAAGCTTTGAAGGATTCCAAGTGAAATGTTTCCATAGGTTACACTAGTAAAATAAAATTCCAGACCACTGTGGGGCTTTCTAGACTAAATCTTACACAGAAAAACAAGACTCTTCTCATTACCAGACTACCAATCATTGAGAAGTGTTTGTTTGCAAATTATCATCTCATTATCTCTGACTAAAGAGTTAAGTCTTTGCATTTTCTAAAGCTAGTGATTTTTAATATTTTTTTAATGGCTTAAGAAGGTTAAGCTCTTATATTGTACAAGAACAACTCAGTCTTCTTTCCTTTGCATTTATAAGCACAAGTTTGTCTGTCAACCAGCAGCAGGTCACAGCTAGAGTGAGACAAATGGAAGCAGGACTTGGGATGGCACTGCTGCTTCTGTGATAAAGAGGAAAGAGAAGGAAATTTATGATTCTGGCATTTTCCCATCTTCCCAGGTGAAATTTAAAGAAAAATCTGAGATCTTTAGCATCCAGGACTCTCTTTGTAGGAGCTCTGCCTATCCCCAGCATGGCACAAAGATCAGGTGGGGCTGAGGATTTAAGAAGAGAAAAAGCCTCAGAGCTCTTTCTTAGCAAGGAGCCACAGCTCACCTCAACCTTCTTGGCAAAGTAAGAGGCAAACACCCTTGTTTCTTTTTCTAAAAAAAATTCTCACTGGTTTTTAGCCTCTCTCAAGGTTGTATTAAGTGATAAATGGTACCTGACATTGGGACCCTCGCAGAGCTGTGACTTGAGAGGTTCATTGGTGTCACAGCATCAAAAAATTGCTATTTATTCTAGTCCAAATGGTCAAAGAGCAGATACCTAAGTAAAATTTGGTGGGTTTTTTTTCAATGTGAATTCTCAACTGGAGAAAGAGAGAAACATAAGAATCTATTAATTCAAGGCCACTTACAGCAATTTCTATAATGTGAGCTTTATAATCCTGGTATAAGCCCTAAAGAATTAAGTTCTTACTCAGAGACAGAAAGAAACACAGGCACAAGTAAAGCTTTTCCCAATTCTACTCTCCCCCTGGGCAACAGTAGCAAGGACAACCGTGTCTCTGGATGAGGATCAAATTCTGCATCCAGTTCAACATGCTTTCCCTTCTGCTAGGGGGAACTGCACAATGAGAACTTTGTGTTTGCTGAACCAGAACCCCTCATGCACAAATTTTTAGTTTGATTTTTTTTTCTAGGAATTGTCTTAATTTTACTAGAAAGCAGCAAATGTAAAATAAAAATGAATATCCTGAGTTGAGTGACACAGGACTAAATTCTCTTAATAGGAGGGAAAGTGCACTTTTGGAAGACTCCATTGTCTGAATTTGTGGAATTATTTATTTTATAGCCAGATAGGCTATATGGGGTCCAAGGTCTCATTGTTTCCAAGCCCTGCCATGTATTAGGGACACAATGGATGCAAACTGGAAGAGGGGAGGTTTAGGCTGGATAGAAGCAAAAAGTTCTTCACTGTGAGGGTGGTGAGACACTGGAAGAGGCTGCCCAGAGAGGCTGTGGATGCCCCCTCCCTGAGCCAGGAGCAGCCCCCCATGGCAGGAGGATGGAACTAGATGATCTTGAAGGCCCCTTCCAACCCAAATCATTCTATGATTCTATGATACTTGAAATAAAATACTTCAAATACAGGCATTTCACATCATGGAGGTCACATTTGCTGCTTATTTTCTTGTTCAGTGGGTCTCTCTCTTCTCACTTTTTCTCTCCTTTGGTGGCTCCAGTCCCAAGAATCTCCTCGCCCTAGTGCTGGACTTCTTAGCCCTTCCCTTCTGTTGTGCTTCATGTGCAATGCTTGCTGCCCACTGCTGGGGGAGCACAGCTTCCTCCTGGTAGCACTGAATAAATTCTTGGATATCTTATATTAGTATCCAGATTCATTTGGGTTCTTCAGTTTATTGTTAATTGTTTAGTCCTACCCTATTAAATCTACTTATATTTCAATCCTTGTGGTTCCCCTTTTTGAGCAGGGAGGGATCATCTTGAGGGAGACAGGAATTGTCTACATAACAAGGCATTGTTATATATTTTCTCAAACCATAACAAGCAGCTGAGATAAAAATGATGCTGACAAGGATTGACTTTGACTAGTGTTATGAACTCTCTCCATATCACCAGGCTGAAGACAGTGGGAGTGAATATCCATGATGAAGACACCTGGCTATGCTATCAGTCAAAAAAAGTTAAACTATGTGGACTGCAATTTTGAGAAAAACTTGTTTTGAGAGAAGCCCTGGAGTAAATGAGGGAGACCCGAATGTAGAGTCTATATTTTACCAAGTTAAAGTTGGTTATATAAAGTTACATAACCTGCCTTGTTAATAATAATAATAATAATGAAAAGCCAAATTCTCACAACTCTACAGACACTTAATCTGCACATCCAAGAGCACTGAAGGCAGCCATTTTTAGCCTCATATATAAAGTGAGGATATGTATGTGCTTACCCCACGTAGGCTTGCTGCCTCCACACCAGAGTAGCACCTAATACATACATATCCCTTCAAGTGATCCTATGGAGAAAAGTGCCTCATCTTTCCCATTCCAACAAAAGATGAGTCCCCTGTCCTTGGTGAAGAGAAGACAGAAGAGAGGAGGAAGCTCCATGAGAGCCTGAGGAGCCAGACGATGGGGCAGGGAAAAAGAGAAGTGGGGGGCAAGGGTGTGGGTTTTTTTTAAAATAACCCCACACAGCAGGAAGATTGGCTTCCCATCACTGGAAGCATTTTCTCTTTTCAACCTCTTACCTTCAGTCTCATGCTTCTGGCACATTTCTTGTGTAAAATCAGCTGATTACAAGTTCCAGTCCAAGGCAAAGAGACAGAATGGATGGTTGATGGTGATTTGATTATGGGACCACCCCATTTGGGACCATCTCATCTTGCCATGCAATCACATGTAACATAACCCTGTATCTCAGTGTTAACTGGTACTACTGCAACATCACTCCTTGAAAAGCTGCCCTTGCATAATTTAGGGATTCATTTTGCTTCATGCCAAGTCAGTAGAATCAAAATTTGTGTCCTTCTTACAACAGGGACAAAAAGTAGCATAATATTTCTCTGTCCTCCTAAGATCACTGTCAGGGTGCTTGCTGAGCCCTTCTGGGTGAGGACAACACTTGTGGAGGTGACACCATGAAGCAGGAGGTGTTCCCTGGAAATCCATAAGTTGGGAGGGGAGAAATAACCCCAGAGCATGACTCCTCTGGGAAAATGGAGGGCTATTCCTTTTTATTTGGCTTTGTTTTGTTATTCCTCCTGAAAGGGGGGTTATTATATGAAAGGTCTGTTTTGTTTTGTTCTGTTTTCATTGTAGTCTGTTGAAGTGGCAGTTGTGCAGGCAGGTTCACATCATGGCTTTTGAAAGGTAGCAATTCATGCAGCAGCATTAGTCCAGCCTCATGAACTAAGACCTTCAACCAACAGTCAGTTTGAAGACAGAGAGAGAAAAAGTCAAGGTACATATTAGTCTAAGTAGTCATATGTATTTGAAAGGATGGATTATAAATCATTGGTTTATAACATTCTTTTTTTAAAAAACAAAATAAAAAAAGCTTCCATAACTATTTTTAAACTATTTTTTAAGCTTTTATCTTTTCATTTTTATTTCTTTCATGTCACTTGTCAAAGGATGCTGAATACATCCTGGTCCAATTCTTTCTTTTTTTCACTAGTCCAATGTCTCTTTATTTGACTAATGTAATGAACTTCAAGTAGCTCCTGAAGAATTATTACACAAGCTGTAGTTACCATCCTGTCTTCATTAATGGTTTTTAAATTATTCAGTTTATCACAGATGATGATGTGTTACAGCATTATTTTTTTCTGCTTTATGTATGCAAAAACAAGATTTTGAAAATCTTCTGTCACTTAGAGCTTAGGCACTTTGAATCATATTATCATAAAATCATAGAATATGTTGAGGTGGAAGGGATCTTTCAAGATCATCTAATCCAACCACCTCTGCAGTGAGCAGGAGCATCTTTGACTAGATCAGGTTGTTCAGAGCCTTTTCTAATTTGACCTCGAATGTCTACAGGGATGGGGCATCTATCTCCTCTCTGAACAACCTGTGCCAGTATTTCACCTTCATTTTANGGGTGGAAGGGATCTTTCAAGATCATCTAATCCAACCACCCCTGCAGTGAGCAGGAGCATCTTTGACTAGATCAGGTTGTTCAGAGCCTTTTCTAATTTGACCTCGAATGTCTACAGGGATGGGGCATCTATCACCTCTCTGAGCAACTTTCACCTTCATTTTAAAAAATATCTCCCTTATATTTAGGCCAGATCTACCCTCTTCAGTGCAAGCACTCTCAGTACGTTTCTTTTTAATCCCACCTTGCATGCTGGGAAATCAGTAATGATTTTTCACTTAAGATTTCACTTATTACCTGTAATAAAAATTTATAAACCAGTGATAGATTTAAACTTCAGAGGTCATAAGTTTATGTAAAATCTTTTCAAGAAGATTTTCACTGCTACTGGTTGGTGCTCTGAGAACTCCCCCTTCAGCTTGTAATTTCTCTCATTATTAAGCGAAGTCTAAATATCTACAGAATCACAGAATGGCAGGGATAGGAAGGAACCTCAAGAGATCATCTAGTCCAATCCTCCTGCCAGAGCAGGAACACCCAGATCAGGTCACACAGGAAGGCATCCAGATGGGATTTTCAATATCTCAAGAAAAGGAGAACCCACACCCCCTTTGGGCAGCCTGGGACACTCTTCTCTCACCCTCACCCTGACAAAGATTTTTCTCCTATCTCTGTGGAACCTCCTGTCTTCTACTTTGCACCCATTGCCCCTTGCCCTATCATTGGATGTCACTGAGAAGAGCCTGGCTCCATCCTCCTGACACTCACCCTTTCCATATTTATAAACATGAATGAGGTCATCCCTCATTCTCCTCTTCTCCAAGCTAAAGAGACCCAGCTCCCTCAGCCTTTCCTCAGAAGGGAGATAATATATAATATATGTACAATAAATACAATGCAAATAAAATAATCCTTATTAAAAGTAAGGCTTGTTCCAAAATGTGTACAGAAGGCTGGTTTTGTACAACTAAGAAAAGCTTTTTTTTCCTGTGACAAAATCTTTTCTTCTGCCCTGTAAGCTCTGAGGAGACTCAGAGCAACACAATTTCAACCTCAGTAGCAGTTCTCTTACAGGTTATTGAAAGGGGGATGGAAAAGCATCTTCCTTTTCGTATAGAAGATGTCTACAATTCTACCACTTCAAAATCACCTTTTTATTCTTCCCTGCTCGTTGCATCTCTAATGGAGGTTTTGCCAATATAAACTTCAGGAAAGTATTATCACCCTCTTAACCACAATAGTCAAATGATATTAAAAATTGCAGAGTAAAACCTTTGGAGAGAGGAGGATTCAATTCAGGACCTGTGCATATGGGCTCATTGTGAGGGAAAAATAATTGTCTATTCAAAGCACAGTATTTTCTGCTGGTAATTACAGGATATGAGAGAGGCTAGAAATGGATTTTGATCCACCTATTTTCACAACAATTTCAGTGGCATGGGGGAAATCAGATGTTAATCATGGCTCACAATGTTGGGGTTTTTTTTATATTTGTGCCTTTTTGCTTAAAAAGACCTCACAGAGTATTTTTGCCTGTCCATTCATACATGTGGACTTGCACAAGTAACATGAAACATTTAAATACACAAGCTTGCATGTAAACATAGTAATAATACTGTAGGTTGTCCTTTCCTTTTGCAAAACCAAAGGATATACTGCTAACATTTTACTTTTTACATTGTCCTTGTGTTGGAAAACTGAACAAAGTATTTCATCAGCTTTTGTGTAGATCCATTCAAATTAAAGCTGAACTACAGATCAGTATTTTTTCCCTTTAAAAATCATAACATTAAAAAAATTAATATATTATTGCTTTATTGAAATTTCTCTAGATATCTTTCTGTTTACAGTAAATTTCTTCAGTAAAGACATCAACTATCACAGCGTTTATAGGAAAAAAAATGTATCTACATTGTGCCACTTTTTAAATTAATAGTTCTCATCCTTTTACTGCTCTTAACACAACTGGACGAAAAACAAACACCACCCCCTCCCCAAAAGCCTAGCTTTGCCCTCTCTACAATTCTCACAGGGTTTCTTGACTTTCATTGTATTAAACATTGAACTAAACTCAATGAATAAACGAAATTGAACCCCCAAAAAAGCATCTGTACCCTACAGGAAGACAGGAGAAAAACCCCAACTGTCTAAACCACTTTGTTCCTGTAACTCCCACCAATATTTAGTTCCATTTTCTAACTTTCTTTAAAGCTTTTTAAATTTTACTGCTTAGTTTTTTTTTTTTCTTGAAATTACTTGAAAAGCAGTGCAGGTAGTTTTCTGAACAATGCCTGTGTGTGCATATATATGAAATATTTTTAGAGGCATTGTTCTTTCTCAACTACTCCTGTTGATTTTATTAGAATAAAACCAGTTATTGTGTAGTTGGTAATTATAAACTCTCATCTCACAAAGATGAGCACATAAAACTTTTTTTTAAATTGCCTTCTGCAGGTTTTGCAACATCAAACCTGTAAGATGCTTTATAGCACAACTGAACCTATTTTTTTTTTTTCACTTCTGCTGGAGAAGCTGATGAAATGCAAGTTGAAATCATGTTTGCCATGTCAAGAATCAAGGAACTCACAGTAAGTGGGGAAAAAACCCTGTGTTTTTCCCATGGTTTATAAAATTAGAGTAAACCCACCAGACATCTGGTCCTGTAACAGAACTGTTTGTAGGCTGAGATCCATCATGCCTCGTTGGGACACTCTCCAAAGCTGGTCATAAACTCCTAGATAGGAAGACTTCAGTGGTATGTTTTTCGGAATACATCTTCACATTTTTACAATTCTTTGCCCTTGTTACTATTCAGTGTGTAAAAAAAAAAGTAGGCTTTGCAATGACTCTTTGTGCACAATTTACACACATCTTTGCACAGAATCACAGAATGTCAGGGATTGGAAGGGACCTCAAGAGATCATCTAGTTCCATACCCCTATTGGAGCAGGAACACCCAGATCAGATCACACAGGAAGGCATCCAGGTGGGATTTTGAATATCTCAAGAGAAGGAGAACCCACACCCTCTCTGGGCAGCCTGTGCCACTCACCCTCAACCTCACCCTAACAAAGATCGTGTTAGATGTTGTGTAGAACCTCCCGTCTTCTACTTTGCACCCATTGCCCCTTGTCCTATCATTGGAGGTCACTGAGAAGAACCTGGCTCCATCCTCCTGACACTCACCCTTTCTATATTTATAAATATTAATGAGGTCACCCCTCAGTCTCCTCTTCTCCAAGCTAAAGAGACCCAGCTCTGTCAGCCTTTCTTCAGAAGGGAGATGCTCCAGTACCCTCATCAACTTCATGGCTCTGTGCTGGACTCTCTCAAGCAGTTCGCTGTCCTTCTGCAGCTGCCCTCCTTGCTTTTTGAACCAGTTGGCTAAATTCACCCCAAACTAGTGAAGGAGCTGATTCATTAAAACTTCCCCAAAGTTAATTAAAACTTCCCCCAAAAAGCAAGACTGGTACAGAACAGCAACCTTACAGGGGCTGGCACTAAAAATGTGTTATCACCTCTTCCTTTACCCAGCAGTGACTCCATATGAGACAGTACCCCTAGAAATGCCCAAGCTACACTGGACCCACAGAGCTTACATCTTTTGGTGACAACTGGTTTAAACACAGAAATTTGTATGAAAATTCTGCTAATTTTGATGCTAAAACTTTTTACTTTCCTCCCATTACCCTTCCCTACTGTGGAAGTTCCTGTTTTCCTTAGCAGTTCCCCCTGACATGGTACCAGGTAAGCAATAAATTATTTAGTTGCTCTTTTTAAATCAAAGCTCCAGTGAAGCCTTCAGGTTAACTTGGGAATAGAATAATTTTAAAAACTGGTAAAATTATGATTTGCAACATATTGCAAATTTCATGGATTGCAGATTCCTAAGTGTTCTGTCTTTAGATGCAATTACTGGAGATGATTACATTCTGGACATTTTGCAATCAGAGAGGCCAGAAATACAAGATTTCTCTCTAATAAAAAGAAGTTGTGTGGCTGCAAGGTGTCAGAGCAGTTCGAAAAAAAAGTTGACCTAGAACTAGAGAGAGGAAACAAACAAGAAAAATACATAATTCTGTGTTCACATACAGGACCCAGATACTCCAGATGCACCTGAGTCCCTCACATGTAGGTGCTGCAGAATGAATTGGCTGGCATACCTAGAAATGCTCATCCTCCAGTCACTAGGAAATGAAGAAAAGCAGAAATTAGTGGTCTGAAGTTGGAAAGCTGAGGAGGTAATGTAAAGCACTTGGTTCTCTCTCATCTCCCCTCTTCACAGTTCCATTTAGTTTGACTTTATTCTCTACTAAGATACTGAGCGCACAGCTGAACATCTGCTTCATGGCATCACTTATCATAAAACTACCCTGGTTGGAAGGGCTTTTCTACTCAAACCATCAACCTAACTCTGTCAAAAACCTTGTAGCTAAGCACTATGTCTGCTTAAATAGGTCCAGGGATGTTGTCTTAGCCATCTCTCTGGGCAGTTTGCTGCAAGGCTTGGTAATACTTCCAGTGCATGTGAAACTTCAGGAGTTCTTTTGTGGAAAAACCTGATGCCTTGTTTGATTGCTGCTACCAGGCTTTGACACACTGGTGTCCTCTGCAGCAAGAAGGGTTCTCAAGCACCATGGCACAGGGTCTGACATCAAAGGAATGAAGGTGTTCTGTAATTGTGATAATCAGTGCAAGGTGATCATGCTGATTGGGTTTGCTGTTTGAGTTCACTGCTTGCTTGGAGAAGATAACAGGGAACAGCAGAATGTCTCTGGCTACTTGCAGTACTGCTTGACAGGCAGGACATGGTAAACAATTGACTTTTTTTTGATTGGGTGCTTACAAAATTAATGAAGGAAACAGCTTAGATGCCTACAAAACCTCCCAGTGACTCAGGGGCCAGATGCAACGAAGAGCTACAAACTGAAGGGGGGTACAGAAAAGACTTTTAAATAGGATATGTGATGGCAGGACTAGGAATAATGGATGAAAATTGGAAGAGGGAAGATTCAGGCTGGAGATAAGAAAGAAATTCTTTCCTGTGAGGGTGGTGAGACCCTGGTCTTCTCCATCACAAGACCTATCCCTCAATCCCTGGAGGTGTTTAAAGCCAGGCTGGATGAGGCATTGAGCAACCTGGTCTAGTAGAAGGTGTCCCTGCACATGGCAGGAGGGTTGGACTAGATGACCTTTAAGGTCTCTTCCCACCCAAACCATTCTATGATTCAAAGTTCCCTCTAACCCCTGCCTGAGGACATTTAAACCCCTTACTCCCCCTCTTCCCTAACCACCAAAAGCAGGTAAACCTCATCTAATGTTAATCAAAGCTCAGCTCAGAGCTTAGACACAAATTGGATTTGAGCTGTATATTTCTATGAAATATAACACTAATCAGAAAAGGTCTCAGTCCCTACTTCTGCAAATTCTATTTCACTTGTTTTTTGTTTTTGTTGTTTTATAAGAACAAAAGTCATTGACAAGGAGCTGCCAAAAATATTCCCACTGAAAAAGTAAAAAGTTGCATCTTGCTCTTGATATAATATAGTTGTTGGAGACACAGGAGGATATTAAATCCAATCAGCCATAAATTGGTCTGCCTGAACCAACCAGCTCCCACTTGGCAATTCTCACAGGGTGTTAAACTCTTGCCTTCAAAGGCTTTCAAAATACATCCTTCCTCCCCCATTATTAAAATTAATGCAGCTTTAATGGGATTACTGACTCCTAAAGAAGATTCAGGCTGCTGAACCAGTATGGGGATTTCATACAGAGGTGAAGCTCAGCTCCTGCCTTGGAACAGCAGCAGCAGTAGAGAAGAGGGAAAAGGAGATTAATCCATCTGATACCTTCAAGATGCAGGAAATCTTTCCATGGCCCTAGCTAGCCAAAGGAGGAATCAGTTGAAGGATCTCAGCCTAGTGGGCACTGAACTACTCTGAAAAATGTGGAAATCAGTATCACAGTGGAAACAAATGGGTATCCAGGACTTCTGAAAATCTAGCCCTTGGCATGTTCTAAAAACACTGCCCAGTCCTTGTATCTGGTTCCTAATTGCAGTTTATCCCCCATGACTGTTTTCTCCTATCCAGCTTTCAACCGAGGAGGCAGCCTAGGTGCCAACATTGAAATCAGCTTTGTTTCACTACCTGTTTGATGACTGAAACTCAGACAATTCTATTTCTTTGTTTTTGTTTTTTTTTTTTTTCACAGGTCATCTTCTGTCTTCTTTTTATTATGAGCCTCTACCTAAAATTCTTTTTCCTGACAGGAGAAAGAGAGGTTGTGGAGTCTCCTTCTCTGGAGACATTCAAATCCCACCTGGATGCCTTCCTTTGTGACCTGATCTGGTTGTTTCTGATCCGGCAGGGGGATGGGACTAGATCATCTCTTCCAATCCCTGACATTTTGGGATTCTGTGACAAATTCAAGAGCAGGTCTTAATCTGCACATTTACATTTTTCATGGACTGTTGGGATGAATTCCTGAACTTTTATTAAAGAGATTAGTTTATGTTTTGTGCCAGTAAATCCTGCATAAAGATCATTTGAAGAAGCAGGAATCTAAATCATTCCCTAGAACTGAATGGAGTCTCCTTCTCTGGAGACATTCAAAACCCATCTGGACAAGTTCCTGTGTGACCTGGTCTAAGTGTTGCTGCTCTGGCAGGGGGATTGGACTAGATGATCTCTTGAGGTACCTTCCAATTCCTGATATTCTGTGATTCCTTAGCATGAAGCTACCATTTTATGCCTGATATTCTGTTGGAGTTTCATTTTTCCCCTGTATGTGCTGGCAATCAATCACTTCCAATTGTGGGTTTGTGCGTTGGTTTTTTTTTTTAATTAAGGAGACTAACCATTGTTTTGATTTGTGGCCACAACAGTAGATGCCCATGCTGCTACTCCATCAAACAGTGACCAGTGCCTTTGGAGAGATCCTTGCATAGCAGCTTGCAACCACCCCTAGCAGTCACATTTCACTCTGTAAATTACATTTCTTTAAAAAAGTCTCATTTTATCCAGAGGCTGAATTTCTGTTCAAGTAAATCCTGATCTACAGAGACATCTACTTCTTAGTGTAGTTGATCAGAGCTGCAGGTGACTGGTGCCTCTATAGCTCAGATCCCTAGGTAGGATTTCTCCCAGAGTGTAAGTATGTTATTGATATGAGCTAGGTAGCTTTGACTTCTAGAGAAAAACACTTTTGAGCTTTTCACAGAAGGGAGGTGGTTGATTATGTCACAGTCTCCCAATTCTCTTTCTCAAAGGTTTTTGCCTGGAGTTAATTTTAAAACACTTTTTTTTTTTTCTTTTTCTCTGGTGAAGCCTTAAGTAAGGAGTAAACATGCAAGAGCAGCCTCTCAGAACTTTTCTACTTTTTTAATTAAAAATAATTCAAGGATATAGAGTGAAAAAAAACCCAAACCACCATCCCTATTCCTTCTCCAGTGTTTTTTTTTCTCAGCAGGGATTAATTTTTCTCAAGAAAAATAGAAGTTGTAACTGCTTTTGGAAAAAGAAAATATCAAGCACACCTGAGGTTTTAAACAAACAGTTCCTGCTGTTAAACAAATCCATGGTGAGTTGTAGATGGAAGAAAAATCCCTGAAGCAGAGGCAGAAAAAATCCAGTAGTGGCTCACTGCATCTGTATCTATGCTTTTGCTTTGGTACTAATGGGATTTCTTTGATAGGTTGACTCAGGTTTTTGATAGAAGCAAGATTTAATGAGAATGTGCTCACAGCTTCCTTTGCTGCCTTCATTCATGGGTTTGGTCTCCAGGTTTGGTGTTATGGGTTGCTTTTCAGAGTCTGCATTGCACAGATCATGACTGTAATTTAATTTCTGTGCTCTTTTGTGCTGCAGAACTCAGATTATACAAGAAGAAGCTGCTCTCTTTTGATGTGTACCTGCCAGAGATTAATTTGCCAGGAAGTTGTGTTCAAATTAGAGAATAACATTTTGCCCCTTATTCTTAACAACTCAGGGTTCTGCTTCTTTTTAAGAAGTAGAAAGTTGCATTGTGAATAAATTAAATAATTCATCTTAAATTTCATTTAGTGGCAGAGGGCTGAAAGACATCCCTGAATATGTAATTTTCACCCCCCAAAGATCCAGTTACTTCAGTAACACTCTTGGTGCTGCATCTTCTTATTGTCCTGCCCTGCATCTATGATTTATAGATATCAACATCTTTCTCCAAACTGAGGATTATTTACGTAACAGTGAAGAAAGTAATACATGCATCAAAAAAAGGTCACCCAGTGAGAAGGACTCACTAGCAACTGGTTAGGAGAGTAAAGCACACACATGAGGTTTATCTCCATCTATGTGATTGCCTGGACCACTGAGAAACAGCTATTCTACTGCCACCCAAATGCCTCATGATGAAAATCACAGTGAAACAGCCAAGCTTCCATGGCTGCTTTCAGTCTGATTCAAGCAATCAAGACTGTTGGACAGAAAGTTCTCATTAAATTCTCCTGTCAGCAGAGTACAGAACTCTATCATAAGGCTTTGCCTTGCAGGAAAATGAATTGCTGCTGTTTCATGTTTTCACTTCTACCTCAAGATAGACTTGCTAGACCTTTTCTCCTCTACTGCTCTTTGAGTGTCTAGGCTTGGTTTTATTCTGTTCCTTCAACAGACTGACTGCTGTGTGCACGTCAAGCGGAGTAAGAATAGAAAGAATCTTCCCATCTTTCCTCTTTTATGCAGCATCCTCTTCTCTGCCACAATATCCAAAATGTGACAACAACCCAAGTCTGCATCTGTGTGTCTGCACATCTATCTTCTTGGTACTTACCATGGCAGAATGACCCAGCATGTTCTCTTTCTTCATTGCTATTCCTGGTGAGAATCTCATTCTGCAAAGAAAATAGAAAGTTAGACTTCTTTTTGAAACAAACTCCATAAGGAGCTCTTAGCTAAATGAATTTTTCACATCTGGTTCACTGTGGCAGAAGAANAGTGGGTCCAGAGGAGACCATGAAGATAATGAGAGGGCTGGAGCACCTCTCTTTTGGGGACAAGCTGAAGGAGTTGGGGTTGTTCAGCTTGGTGAAGAGAAGGCTCTGGGGGGACCTCAGAGTAGCTTCTCAATGCCTGAAGGGGGCTACAGAAAGGCTGGGGTAGGACTTTTTAATAGGATATGTGATGGAAGGACTATGAGTAATGGATGTAAATTGGAAGAGGGAAGATTCAGGCTGGAGATAAGAAAGAAATTCTTTAGGGTGAGAGTGGTGAGAAAATAAATATCAAAGGTCACAAGAGTTTAACAAAGAGGGCACAGGCAGGAAAACAAAAATCTATTTGGTATGAAATAACGTGAGGGAGGAGTAGAGGAAACGATTTTTTAGCATTTCTTGTGCTGTAGGAAGTAGGGACACCAAATGAGAAGTTGCAAAGAAACTCACTGATTTTCAATACAATGCACATTTAAATGGTAGGATTTGTTTTGATGGAACATTGACTTTAAAGAGCAGCTAAAAGTGATGCAAGTAATGTCAAAGTCTATTATGCAGGATGGTCCAGGTGCAGCCTCTGGTTCAGGATGTCTCTAAACTGCAGACTTCTAAGAGCAAGAGTCAACACCTGGAAAAGTTTTTTCCACATTTGGCCACTTTTTACATTTTTTTCCATATCCAACTGCTATGGGCTACTATAAGAGACAGAAGAAGAAATGGACCTCTGGCCATTTTCTTATGTAAACCTCACATATGCTTTTTTGGGATCACATGTCAACTCTCATTTGTTTTACATATTTATTTTTTGATTTAATTTGGTAATATCTTTTCTGCAATTTTCACTGTCTGACAGTTCGATTTAAAAAAAAACAAACAAAAAACCCCAACAAACAAAACCAAGAAAACCCAAACAGAACTACCAGACTCTACTTGATTTTATTTTCTTCTCATGAATTCGTACTTTGGGATTTTATTCAGGTTTTTATTGCTGGATGATAGCTCTAGAACATTGTTGTCTGAAAGAACACCAGCAACTTATATTAAATAGTTTTAATTCCCTGTAACCATTCCCCACTGTACTACCCATTTTCTGAGATTCTCATTGATTTTTTTTTTCTTTACTATAAAACAAAGCATTGATTTTCTTCCTCCTGTCTTGTGTTTCTAATGGTACTTAAATTAACATGGTTCATTTGTATGCCACCTTACCAGGACTAATGCATCCTTCTTGTCAGACCAGCGTCACCAATAACAGAATGTAGGACCCTCCACTTAATCAGCAAGCTGATAAATGGTGTGCCAGTTGACAAGAGCAATGGTTGGATTTGGTCTTCCTCTGTGCCCTTGGGCAAGTCTTTTAATCTAGCCTACCTTTCAATTCTACGTGGATAGAATAGGGAAACTGTTTATCCGTCCCACAGGAATTTGAGGATGATAAAGAGTCACAGATTGTCAGGGATTGGAAGGGACTTCAAGAGATCATCTAGTCCAATCCCCCTGCCAAAGCAGATACACACAGATCAGGTCACATAGGAACATGTCCAGGAGGGGTTTGAATGTCTCCAGAGAAGGAGAGCCAACTCCCTCTCCAGGCAGCTTGTACCACTCTTCTCTCACCC
>VZTY01012538.1:21458-62938 GCA_013400935.1 Turnix velox | reverse complement strand
GGTGTTTAAGGCCAGACTGGACAAGGCACTGAGCAACCTAGTGGAAAGGTTCCCCTGCAGTTGGCAGGAGGTTGGGACTAGATGATCTTCAAGGTCCCAACCAAAACTATTCTATGATTCTCTGATTCTGTAAAATGGAGATGGGCAGAAGTGGTGGAGAAAACGGAAGCTATCATTGTAGCAACAGTAAAACCAAGGACTCAAAATGTTGAGAAATATTGTGATGAAAAAAGTATCCATTCTTCTTGGAGCTGAAAACATGAAAGTAAAAGGAATGAAGCTGTTTTTCGTGCTCCTGAAGGTCAATCAGAAGGAAATAAGATATAGTATGGATAAAGAGATAACAGAGACCAAAATTGCTTTTGAATAGATATAATGGTTTCTTCTCAGGATATGGTCCAAATTCCCGACCTTTTTTGGCTTTACATAGATAATTTGGTAGAAGTCTGTAAAATCCCTTTTAAGTCAAGGGAGGGCCTTCTCGGAAAGTCAGTAAATTATTGTTGATGCTTCGGAATCTGATGATTGGCAAGCAGGAAGTTATAAATTTTATAATTCCAGGTACATACATCAGTTAGGGAAGCTCGGTTGCCCGTGTCCTCCATAGCTAGATTTTGCAGGCTTTGCATAGTGGTACAGGAGTAATTTGAAGCTATAAGTAAACAAATTGATATTTCTGAAGAGTTTCAGTTCAGAGAATCTGTTATAGATACACTGAACTCCATTTCCCTGGAACGTGAGTTTGAACATTACATATCAGAGTAGGAAAATTCTTTCCTAGAACAGTATAGAAGGTGTCAGTCTGGCTTCCTCCTATTCCCAAATTTTTAAAGACATATATAACGAAGTGTTCTTTTTCTTTAATAGAAGTGCAGGATCCAGCAATGATGTGAAACACAGATTAGTGACAAGTTAACAATTTTCACGTATTTACGTTTTGAGGGACAAAGACGGTCAGTCTGGGGAATCAATAAACTAAGCTGAATCTTATAGCCAAGGAGACTACGTGGATGTCTCATTACATTTGACAGTTTTACTAATGTTTTTATGCCACTTGGATGGTGATCTGAGGATGACAATATCTTGGAAAAATTACTAGTTGAGAAAGGAAGTTTTTCTAATAATAACTAGATGTTTCAGCTCGAGTTTTGAAGAGGTCATAGGATAAGAGTTCCCCTTTGTCTAGGATGTATGTTGATTGTTCTGTTTCCTTGGGAAATGAACATTAGCTCTTAACATCAGCTTCACTGAGGTATGTACTTTTCTGCAGGTAGTGAAGGCAGCAAAGATATGAATGATATGAATGAATACCATAGAACTTGTGTCAAAGTGTTGGGAGTGGAAAAAGGACTGGTTAAGAAGAAGTTGTATGCCTCAGATTAATAATTTATATGCATTTTGCAGAAATTCGATGTATTCATATTTTAGGAAAGGAAAAGGGGAAAAAATAAAGACCCCTTTGCATACTTTTACCATGGATCAGCCAATATATGTNGAAGTGTAAGGAGTCGCAGTTCATCTGTGCTCAGAAACAAATTTCTGACAGTGGTAATCTTAGCTGGGAGATGTAGGTGAGGCTGTCATTTTTTGAAAGTCCATTGCCTGCATCCTCCATAGCAAGGCTTTGCAGGTTTCCATGTGGATTACTGGAATGGTTAACTCATTGGAATCATTGAAATCCCTGATGCTGATGAATAAGCAATTTGAAAGAGGATAATTGTCACATATCCACTAAAGTTCTTTCTGGAGTCACATATCCACTAAAGTGTCTGGGGTAGCTGTGAGGAGGTCACTGCTGGTGCAGTGTATCCTCTCACTGTTTGTTTATTTTCTTTTTGGGAGACCTCATGTAGCTTTCCCACAGAAACAGCTCCACTGTAAGCTAATGTGATGTATAACAAACAAACAAAATGTCTGTGTATTATTGTCTTTGTTTTGCAATACATAAAGAGAGAAGGCTTTCCAATGTTATGGAAAACTTACTTTGCCAAGGAGCTGGTGACTGCTTGGTAGGTGGTAAAGTCAGAAGTTTGGAGGAGGAAAATGATTGTGGGATTTCTGTGTTTAGACTGAAAATATACTAAAGAAACTGGAAGAATAATGCAAATGAGAATAAAAGTCTCTTGAAGTTCATTTTAAATTTAATCTATCTTAAAAGAAGGTTTTTTTACTAGATTTGCATGAGGTCAAAACACAGTATTGCAGACTTGAGCTAAAGTTAGCTGTTAGCAATTGTAATTTTATATTCATGTGAGCAAGTAACCTGAGTTGCAGGAGTTTGGGCTCAGTAGTGTAGCCAGCAAAAACATTTCAGTGTCCACAAAGCAGATTAAGTAGATCTGATTTTTAAAAACCATCAAAACAGGCCAGGTACAAAAGGGAAGATATTTAAAATAAGCTTTCTGAGGAACAGAAGTTTCTTTTAATTTCTCCTTTTAAAGCTTAGGTTCTGGTAGCAATTGAAACTTAAATAACTGTTTAGGTCTTCAGTCTTATCCTCTAGTCTCCCAGCTGCTACTGAGCCTCCGAGAATGAAAGATGCCCTGCCAGGGTGCTTCATGTGAGATAAGATAGTGAGGATGTTTAAATGAATTGACACCAATCTTGCTTCACTGAACAGTCTGATTTGCAGAGTCCTTGTGAATGAGACAGTAGGACAACAAGGGACAAGGAAGAGCCCTGCTAATATTTGAATGGGTTCTAGGCAACCAGTGTTAGAACAGTTGTCAGAAGAGTGAAACTGTTAGTGAGTTTAACACATGATGCTCTGTACAAAAGCAAGCATCCTGGGACGAAGTGCAAGGTGCTGTGCTTGAGTTGGAGCAGTCCCAAGGACAGTTACATGTTGGGTGTAAAGTGGCTTTAGTGCAGCCCTCAAGAGAAGGATTTGGGGGTGTCAGTGGATGAAAAACTCAACATGAGCTGGCAGTGTGCGATTGTAGCACGGAAGGCCAACCAAATCCTGGGCTGCACCAAGAGAAGTGTGGCCAGCAGGTCAAGAGAGGTGATTTTTGCCCCTCTGCTCTGGTGAGGCCCCACCTGAAGTGTTTTGTCCAGTTCTGGAGCCCTCAATATCAGAAGGACATTGATCTGTTGGAGCGGGCCCAGACGAGGGCCACAAAGATGGAGCACCTCCTTTGTGAGAACAGGCTGAAGGACTTGGGGTGGTTCAGCCTGGAGAAGAGAATGCTCAGGGGGGACTTCATAGTAGCTTGTCAATACCTGAAGGNCATAGAACTTGTGTCAAAGTGTTGGGAGTGGAAAAAGGACTGGTTAAGAAGAAGTTGTATGCCTCAGATTAATAATTTATATGCATTTTGCAGAAATTCGATGTATTCATATTTTAGGAAAGGAAAAGGGGAAAAAATAAAGACCCCTTTGCATACTTTTACCATGGATCAGCCAATATATGTGCTGACCTCGAAAGCAGTGGGAAAATAACTTTTATCTCATTCACAGAAGGCTGATTAAATCTTTAACTAGCAAAATGAATTTTCGTTGTCCCTTCACTAAAGTTATAATGGGAGGTTACAGTCTTTGCACAGTCATGGTCTAGATGTGGGAGCTGTAGCATGAGGATTTTGAGATTTAGTAAGGGATGTTGGACTATGATTGTGATTGTCCCTCACCAGCCTTAAATTAGCAAAAATACCATGAAACATAAAATAAATCATGTTCAGTTGAATAAATTGACTTTGGTGTCCTGTTTTATTTAAAAAGCAGCTGATCTGGCATTGTTGTGGGTTATGATGACATAGAAGCTGGAGGATAGCTGAGCTGTACAAATGAAAGTGTTGGTTATTTAATTTTAAATATTAAATTATTTAAGTCAAAGTATAAGCAATTGGAATGAAATATCTCATGCATTGCTACAGAAAAGTATTAATAAATACTCAGAGGATCTTGATGGATGGTTTGTTAATGAAACTGGTGAGACTTTTGTGCTGTAATAAAAATGTCTAAATTCAATATATTCTATTTGGAACTTTTGACAAAATAATCTTCTCTTTTTTCTGCTATCATAGTAAATTGCTTAAATAGAAGACACATGTATATTAGCATTCCAGCCTGAGGTAGCAGCTAACATTGTGGCAGTATTTTTGTGAAGATAAACCATTCTTATGGAAATTTGCTGTATAAATATTCTTCATTGAAATCAAAGGCTCTAAGTTCTTATATCCTTAGCAAGGCTGACATCAGCAAAGAATTTGATTAATCTTTTTTTTTTGTTTTGCTAGAATAACCCCCACACCTCTTGGAGAGGGGAAAAGCACAGTCACAATTGGTCTTGTTCAGGCACTTACTGCACACCTTAATATTAATTCCTTTGCTTGTCTGAGACAACCTTCCCAAGGACCTACTTTTGGAGTAAAAGGTATGTAATATTTGCAGACTCTATGACCCCGTTCTGATTAAAAGGAAGCACCTTTTTTATTGTTTGCCTTTTTTAGTTCCTTGGTTACTTCACTAACTCAGTACGTTGTCAGAATGGTAGCGTAATGGATTTTTTTATATAATTATCTGACTTACAGATTAAGGTTTCTTGCATACACCTTCTCATGTAAGGTTCATGTATTTAAAGTGTATTGATAAAACTGGTGAAGCCCAAACATGGGAAAAGGCATGTGTTAGCCATTTGTACAAAACCTCCTCCTGGCTAACACTCCTCTGCTTGGACATTCTCTAAAGATGTCTCTGAATTTTACTGTTTAATTCTTCCTTGACAAGGAGTCTTAAATTCACTTGTATTGATTTGTGAAATCCAAACTAAGAAAATTGATGGTTATGCGAATGGTTCAGCAGTATCTTCATTGTACATGTGGTTAGGTCTGAACCTCTTCTTTCTCTTCTGAATTATTGCCCTTACTCTTGGGCTGCTGCCTTTTTGTGTAGAAACCCTTTAAGAGCCTGAGGGACAGATAAGAGCCAGCCAGAGTTCAAGCCTGTCTTCAATGCTGATAGGAAGTAATGCAATCTTTTTTTTGCCATTTCTCAGCTGAGATTGGTGCCTAACTGGGCAAGCACTCCCCATCTGCTCTGCTTTGCTTTCCTGAAGTTTAAGTTAACAAGGCTCCTGGTGCTTGGTGCTTCTCAGTCAAGACTGGTGCATGTGAGTGCTTTAATTCCTCCACTCTGTGGACAGGCTTCACCTGTACCCTGAGAGACAGTGGGAAAGGAGCACTAGGGCAGGGGTGTGAAGGTTTCACTGAGAAGCAGTGCTTGCTTGTGACTGCTATGTCTTCCCACCAACAGCTGCATGTGCATGACTGTCCTAGATGGGGGCAAGAGCAGAGGGTGGTCGTTAATGTGGCCAAATCTGTGCCATCATGTGGATTCTTTCATTTCAGGTCAAGAATTCCCTTTTTACTGCCTTGCTGGAAAGAGAAAGCAGGATTTAAGGAAATCCTGTTTGTTTGGATGCACCATTGATCCCTTAATAGAAATTGAAATGCTGAGAGATGTGTCATGAACACTATGTTTCACTTTGTGTGTTTAAATGTATTGATCCCTTAATAGAAATTGAAATGCTGAGAGATGTGTCATGAACACTATGTTTCACTTTGTGTGTTTAAATGTATCTGCTTATTCCCAAAGCCAGTGTGAATCTGCTGTGATCATATGCTTTTCTGTGCAGGTGGAGCAGCCGGTGGTGGTTATGCTCAAGTGATTCCCATGGAGGAGGTGAGACATAGGGGGAAATAGCAAGTCTCTGTTCCTCTGGGAGGAGTGGGTAGGTCCTGGTGGCCACTTGGTTGACAGTGATTATCTTCCTGGAGAACTGGAGTTGTGCTTGCTTTCTTCATATGATCATTGCCTTCTCTGTGTGCCTGCTGAGTGATGTGGAGGGGCTGTGGATTTAGAGCATGAAAACATTGCTCAGATATTGTACATATTTGAAGCAACTGAAGGGTAGCTGAGATGTTACCTGAGAAACTTGTTGAGGCAGGGTGATGCTCCATCATCACAGAATCACAGAATATCAGGGATTGGAAGGGACCTCCTGCCAGAGCAGGAACACCTATACCAGGTCACACAGGAATTCGTCCAGATGGATGTCTCCAGAGAAGGAGACTTCACAACCTCTCTGGGCAGTCTGTTCCAGGGGCAAGCTCAGTGAGGCAGGCCCATGTTACCATCATCACTGGGGCAGGAGCTGATGGCCTCAGGGTTTGACATGGAGTCCTGGGCCATGGGGGAGCCCTAGGGAGCTGGTCAGGGACAGTGGGGGCTGGTGGTGCTTCTGAATGAGTCTTTACCCAAAAGTAAATGGATTTCTCTTGAAGGTGACATCATACTTATCTGTCTTAGAGGATTTCTGAAAATTTTATACCATCTCTGGAAGGAGCTTGGTGCATGCCTTCAAAATGCTCTCACTGAAAACAGTGGTACTCGGACTTAAATGTGCACCCTTGCCTAGCACAGCATTGACAATATAAGTTAGGTGATCCACATGGTTATGGGCAGGTTGAGTCATGGACAGAGATGGAACATCTTGTTTCTTCTTGTTTTGCTACTGCCATCTGAACTGGGTGCCTTAATTTCCCTCCCTCCCTTCCTCCCTTAGCTGTGTACACCATGCTGGAGATGACAGCAAAGTTTAGTCTTGGTTTACTGATCATAAAATGCAGTCAGATTCTCTGGGCAATAGGCCATACCAGTTCAGCTTATGTTCACAATTCTTGTTTGGACATGCATGATGGTTTTGACCCAAAAGAGTCTAATTTAGAGTTCAACAAAACCACTTCATGGCCTGAACTGATGAAGCACCACCTTAAAAGTGCACAGGTGACCTGAGCAAATCTCTGCTGTAGTGCTGTGGTTATAGTTTTGATTCCCTGTTGTGAGTGTGAGCAATCTGTGCCGCAGTGTGATCAAAACTGTCCAGACTTCACAACCTGTGAGAGATGTAGAAAAGTGCAACACCTGCATAACACAGTTCCTAATCTAATCCAAACCACTGATTTCAGGGTTTTCCAGAGATCTCTGTAGAAGTACTTTAGGATCAGCAGAATTTCATGCCTGATGAGCAGCACTGAGTTCCTCTCATGGAGCTAACAGGAAGTTGGCAAAGACCCCCAAAGCCAGCACAGACAATGTGCTCTGGGGGATTTGACAGAAACCCTCTTCCTAGACAATTAGAAAATACTTACAATAAACTGATTTAGGATTAATGATTTGAAACTGTAGCCCTGGGATTTTCATTTAGTAAAGAATGAAGATGTTCATGGCTTTGTATGGCTAAACTAGGGGTGGTTTACCACATACTGAAGTAAAAACAAATCTTTCATGGAGCTCAGTGCATTTTCAGCCTGATAATGTGTCGTCTGCACTGACATCAGAACTGCAGCCTCAAGGACATAGCAATGATTGTTGTTGTTAATCTTTCTGAGATGAATAAACTGAGTTAAATGGTTTATTAAAAAAATATTTTGTTGTTTTCACCTTCTAGTTCAATCTTCATTTGACTGGAGATATTCATGCTATAACTGCTGCAAATAACTTGCTGGCTGCTGCTATTGATGCTAGGATCTTGCATGAGAATACTCAATCTGATAAGGTGAGAATTGTTTTCTGATATCCACATGACATTTTTTCTTTTCAATAAACTTCATTTTAACGCAAAAGCAGTTACCTTTTTTATATTTTCACTATGTGAACAGAAACTGTTCTCTGTGCTCTGATGGGACATGTTCTATATCGAATATATTTTTCTGGCAGATAGCTGTCATAAGGTAGTTTTTAAGGTAAGGATCTTCTGCCCAGTAAATTGTTGATTATTTCAAGCTGTAGTATTATACTCTAATAAAACGTTTTTAAAAATATATATACATATATATAAACTTTTAAATAATTCCTATATTTGTTTTAAAGTTAAACAATACATGTCTCTTGTATAGCTAGTTGTGATGAAGGTGAAGGGGTGTGGGAAAATAAACTAAATCCTCTACACTAAATCTGCTGAGAACTTAACACAAATGCTAACTGGAATCTGAAGGAGAAAGGAAAAGAAAGGAACCTTCTCTTTTGGTTACAGTGTTAAAACTGAGTGGGACTGCCATATCGCCTCTATTTAGTGCATTTAGATTACTTTGATAATGGCAGTTGTAGCTTGAATAGTTTGGACTTCCGTTTAAAATTTTTAAAGTCTTCCTAGTTTCAGTAATAATGCTTTTTTTTTTTTAAATGAAACTTAGTAATGCAGTAATTTTGTTAATTTATTCAAACTGTTGCACACAAGCATTGTTCAAAAGCCTGACACTTTTTCAGGATTGTGTTTTAAATCACTAAAGAGAAGTCTGCAACTTAGGTAATTGAGAAATGCTTACTGAAATTAATCTGAGTAAAATAAAAACACTGTCTTTTTATTTAACTAGTTCCTAGTGGTGAGTTTTTCTTTCGTTAACCTCTTGTGTGTTTTTTCTAGGCTTTGTATAATAGGCTGGTTCCAGTAGTTAATGGAATGAGAGGATTTTCTGCTATTCAGCTTTCTCGACTGAGAGTAAGTTGTTTTTGTGGCCTCTCCTCAGTTATAGTATCTCTTCATGAAACATACTCTTTTGTGCAGTTGTTTGAAATTCTTTGTATAGGATGGAGTTTATGTAAACCTCCCTCATGAATTTTTCTAGTGCAGACCTTTTTTTTTAAAGCATCATCCTTAAAGTAGTAAGATCTGGGTCTGATATTATTTTCATAACTAACATTTTTGCTATTATTTTCTCTTAATATGAACCAATAATGTTTTAAATGCCTTGTCTATACTGATGAAATATTGAAGTTAGAGTTTTTAGAATACTTTTCCTATTATGGCAAAGTCATATTTGAAAGCTTTTGTTCTTTGGTTTTGCAGTACTTTCTAGTTCTGCAAGATGTTTATAGCATATTCTTCTGGGGTTTTTGTGATGTCAGTTGGAGTGTTCTGGAATTTATGGATGATGGGCTCTCAATGCAAAAATTCTTAATTCATTCAAAAATGATTTGCACACGACTATGAATGGGTCTTTCAAATATTTCCACAAACTAAAGTAAGCTATTAGTTACTTTTATTAGTAACTGATAATGTTGAATTTTCTCTTTGGTTTTTGTTTAGAGTTTCATCTGTATTAGATATTATTTTAATGGCTTATGAGTATTTCACCTTTTTTGTTTAATTTCTCTACATTTACCCCTATTTTATCTACAGATGATCTTATATCTGTTTTTCTTTAGAAATAGTTTTGGTTCTGTTGTGCTGCTTTCAAAAACATTTTCTTTAAGCAGGGGTGATAAGATGGAGCTGCAACATCTTTTAAAACGAAAAAGCCACTTTACTGCATCTCTTTAAATTGCTTTTACATAGAGGCTGGGAATAAACAAGACCGATCCTGGGACTTTAACAGAAGAGGAGGTCAGCAAATTTGCACGCCTTGATATTGACCCATCTACCATAACATGGCAAAGAGGTATGTAGTCAGAAAGCCTTGCTTCAGCTTGGATTTAGTAATAATTTTGGGTTTTTATTTACTTAATTTTACCTGAATTGGAGATGTTTCTGCTCTCTGTTAAGAACAGCCCATTTGCAAGTACGAAATGGGGAAGCTTAACAAATCCTAGTGAAGTACATTGTGCAGTAATTCAGAAAACTTTGATAATATTGTACCCTGACAGTTTAACTACAGTCCTTGTCTCTCTCACATTGGGTAATAGATCTTAAAACATATGAAAGTGCCCTTTTTTGTGCATTTTAACTCTGTCTATTATGCTTTTAGATTGTTTATACTTATTCTACTCAGCAGCCTGGATAGCTCAAAGACAAAATTTGCCTCAGGGATTATGTGGATATTTTTTAAGTGTCTGGAGCTGTTTGCTTTGTTAGAAATTATGTATGCCAAGCAAACCAGTATCCGCTCACACCCTTTGACAACTCCTCTCTGGATTTTTCAGTTGTACCGATGAGTTAAATTTCAGTATTTACTGTAATTTCATTTCATTTTATTTTCTTCCTAAATTCCTGCATACCAAAGATATTAGTTCAAATCATTTGTATTGTGATGCTCAGAGAAATGAGGCAAATCTATTGAGAGTGAGTAGTCTTGACCATGCTTTACTGGGCCCTTTGTGTCATCTCAGACTCGGGATATTTTTCTCGATGTAATACTGAGTGATGTGGTATTAGGTGTTTTTTATTAGTCACACAGTGTGTCAGCATGGAGTAAGTAGACTTAAGATGATGGAATAATGCAAATATTTAGTGTAATATGACTCATCAGTTTTTATCAGCACAGGTTTGGGAAGGTGTATCACTGGTCAATAACCTCGAGTGTGTTATTTAATTCTTCTCAAACAATGTTAGTGAAGTTTTTATTTCACACAACTGTGTATGATATATATCTTAAACATTTCAGGAACAAGCTGTTTTTAGGACTGTCTCAGATAACTTGGGAAATGTTTTATTTGGGACTCTGCAGTCCGTGGGTCTGTGAAGCTTGTTATGTACTAAGGAATTTGTACGGTAGAAGAGAAAGCTATCACATTTTATGAAAATTTATTTTAGTCAGGACTTGTTTCCTTAGAGGTGTCACACGCTTATATTTCATTGCCATCTTACACAAACTTGAACAGGTACATCATAGTGAAAAGAAGAAAAGTTTCCCCCTACTTCCCCTTTCCCTGGTATTTGGATCCTGTTTGCATTTACAGAAAATAAGGAAGTAGAGACATTAAACCTAATACTTGGTTGAACCTAAACTTTCCCGAAACATTTATGATGGGTAAGGAAGAGAGAAAATCTGGAGAGGGAAAAATTATACTTGAAAGGACAAGAGAAAAGGCAGCCCACTGGCTGTCCAGGCTGGTAGTAAGGGGTAAGTTTGAGAGATCATCTTGACATATAGCTTCAGGGTGGCATATGGTGCCCCAGCTTGGTATGAAGCCACTGCTTCCCTGTACAAGGTCTGTTCTGCAATTTCTGCCAGTATTAGAGTACTAGAGTATTTCAGAGTAGAAAACAAAATTGCCTAACCCAAATCTGTGTTGCACCATTCCTTAAATGGAATTCCTGAGGCAATTAGAGGTTGAAGTATCATGTAGGAGGAAGAAGGCATGTACAGCATTTACAACAGCCACATGACAGATGTCCAAGAAGGGGAAGTGTCTTAAATCTTACTTTCTCCCACCTCACTCACAACCCTGAATTGGAGTTGAGTAGTGAGATTCCAGGTCCTTAGTTTTGGATACGTTTGTTTTCCTTTTCTGTACAGCAGAAAACCTGGCAGGAGGTGATTTCACTGACCTTGAGTACAAACAACTTCTCCAGAAATTCCTTGGTTTTCTGCCTCTAAGTGGGCAGGTCTCAGATCTGCATCTTCCAGAAGATCAACTTGATTGCCAGGCTGAATTTATCAAGAGTACCTTCCACCCTTTATTTTAGTGTTGATGTGAATTGAAATGTTTGAAGGGCTAAAGAGCCTGTAACAAAGAGGGAGTCTTATTTTGCATTTTGTAGGGTTTGCCATTCCTGGCAAGGAGAGGTTTTCGAGTTGCGTCTCATTCTTTACCAAACTGAAACATCCTCCTGTTGTTTTTTCTTCACAGCTATCTTGATCAGATCTCAGCAGATGAGAGCACTCATTCTCAATATTTCCTTTTGGCTCCTACAAAAGCATGTCTGAAGTTGAGTGTTACCAGTGCAGAACAGGCAAAATTGTCTTGCAACACTTGTTAGTGAAGTTTGCAATTCCACAGGATGGTTTGGACATGCCCTTGCAATACCAAAAGTGTTTCCAGTTTAGAAATACAATTGTCTGAAATTGAAGTTGTATTAAATAGCAGATGGTTAGCAGTTGCCAAAGAACTTCCTTTGAATGCCATACAGCTGAATGTGGAGTTAGTTAATGTGATGTGCAAAAAAGCAACTTGTCTGGAAGAACCGTTCTGACAACATAATCACCCTTTAAAGAGAAACAGACTGAGTTTAACTTACAGCATGCAGTCTTAGAATCAATTCTTAACAAGTAAATGACAAAGCATTACATTTGAGGTAGGTCTGAGTGTGCTGTACCCACTAAGGCAGATTTCTCTTATTTAGGTAAAATACCAATTTGTATGTTAGAATATTAAGAATCTGTTAGTTTCAAGTATTTTTCAGAGAAACTGTATTTGGGTTATTTCAACTTGCTATCTAATGGTATCAACTAGAAGGGAGAAACGAAGCCAGTACTAATGCTCACATGCAGAAATGTGATTGTCTGGTTATGTTGCTCAAGTGCCTGAATCTTAGATGTATAGCAGGTATGCCTGGAAAAGCATCCACATCTGTGGTCCTTGTTAACATGTCTTGCTATTCCCTTATTTCAGTGGTGGATACAAATGACAGATTCCTGCGCAAAATAACAGTTGGGCAGGCAAATACAGAGAAAGGATTTGTCCGTCAGGTAGGTAGACACAGTTAATGTATCTCATTCTGGACAGACTTTGCTTTAGAGGCTGAGTGGAGATTCTGCAATTCTTTCAGCATACCTAATTCAATTGTGATGCTAACATCTCTTGCTGCTGTATAGCGTTCTTGCAGGGAAACTCATTGTGTCAGAGAGCAGCTGAGCCTGAAGTTTCATAAACAGAAACTAATAAATAATGCACAATGTGTTGAAAGCACTTCCAAAAAATGGGTATTGAGGGAAATCAACACTGTCATCCTGTGAGTATAAAAGGTACTCCTATGCCTTCTTAAGGGTAGTTTGCATGATTTTTTCATATTTATTTTAAGTCCATCAACCATTTAGTTAATATTTATGTAATTTAACTGTTATTTAAAGATCATGTTAGAATGCTGTTCCCAATGGTGAGAACTTAAAATGATCATTAGCTTTTTATTCAGAATTTTCATTCCCTGTCATGCATCTCAACTTTGTGATCTAAATGGTAAGAACATTGAGCATATCCTGAACTTTCCCATGTGGGCTTGAAGGGGTAGTTCAGAAAATGAGCACTGTGTACTTCCAGTAGTGTAAAAAGCTAACATGTGTTACTTATGAGAGCTTCCAGAAGTTTATTAAATAACTTATTGATAATTGGAAAGCCAGACTTTTCCAGCACCATCTGAACAAGTGTTCCTGATGTCATGTGAGTAAATCCATTTCTAAAACAATGCAGTCTGGAACAGCAGTGTGAGGTGATGTTGTGGAGTTGCTCCTAATTTGATGAAGATACGGTAATCTAATACTCTGGATCATTAAATTCACAAGGTTGTAACTATTTTGAAATGAAGAAAATAGTTATTGTAGCAGAGATAAGACTTCCATTAATTTTGAAAATCCTGCCATTTTTGTCACTTCAGACCTTTTTTTTCTAAATGAAAAGACAGAAAAATGTGTTAATATTTTTGCTCAGTTTAGCAGGTAAAGCATTTGAATTGGAAAGAGGAATTTGGAAGAGAAATCCTGGAATTATAGAATGGTTTAGATTGGAAGGGACCTTAAAAATCATCTAATCCCAACTCTGCCCAGCCATGGGCACTAGAAATTTTCACTTGTTTTGGTTTTGAACACATGGGGTAGAGACTTTTGTGTCTATAATACTCTATATTAGCAAACACTAATCTTTGATAATGAGCTGGAACTACAAAATATTATACTTGGTACAAGTTGCCTTAGCAGTTGATATGTTTTCTTGGTTTAGATTTATTTTAGTGATTATTAGCTTTGAGCCAGGTTCTGCCAGCCTTATTGTGCAGCATTTTATCACTGTAATTATACTGCTGAGTTAAATGTAGGTTGTTTTATTATATAGTACTAGTTGTCATATGGCAGTCAAGTACTGCATCCTTAGTATTTAGGCTAAAATGGCCTTGATGCATTGTGTTGGACTGATGCATATCCATTCACATTTTAACATGGACTTAGTGACTTGAGAAACAGAGAACAGCTCATAAAATTAATTTCAGAGCTTAGTTGGAAATCGAGAGAAAACAGAACTTCATCATTAACAGATGCATTTTATAAATATTTTGAGTGATGTTCTTGCACTCTTAAAATCAATGACACCTGTGTAAAATGGCAAAGCACAGCAGGCACAGAATTTTAATGAACAGGGATGCTGTGGTTTCTAAAGAGTATTACATGACTGATGCCCTCGATCCTGCAATTGAATCCGTATGGGTGGATCATTTCATCAATAGAAAACTGACTTCACAGCTAAGACTTTTGTCAGCACTTCATAGGTGTATAAAGGTTATTAGAGTTAAAACAGCACCTGCTACCGCTGCCTTTTGTGCCTGGTTTTCTCAGTTAAATATCATGTAAAGCTTTGAGCATCTAGCTGAGTTTGTGTTTCCTGTCTTATTCTGTTTATCTAGAAACCGTTTTGTTATCCCCTGATAAATACCCTGATGAAGTTTGATAATATTTTAATGTGTACATTGGACCTCGATTTCACAGGCTCACTTCCAATCTTACATATTGCAGCAATAATTTACTGGGAGCATTATGAACTTCAAAAAACATGGCAGCACACATGTCATCACAGCACTGACTGTGTTGAGGCCATGTACCTGGCAATTCTGGAAGCTGTGGAAGTGCTTCCAGGGAGTACAGAAAATCTGCTTTGTAACTTCAGCATTTGTTTTGAACCTGTATGCTGAAAATCTCAATTTCAGGGTTATTTTTTCATTTGGTGGTTTATATCTCTCCTTGCAGATAGGTGTTCGGGTGCCTTCAGAAGTTTTGACCAAGATGTAGATAAAAAGAGGTCAGCCTGAAAAGGCTGAAAAGCTGCTTTGGGCTGCAGCAGAACTTAAAACTATGAACATAGATTACGAAAGGGCAGAAGGTGTTAAAGTATTAGGCAAACAGATAGGGATGGTAAGGCATATTTTGAACAATTCTCTACATAGGTGCTTCTTAAAAAGAGGCAAAGCCATCAATTAGAAGATTCCTCTGGTATTAGTCAGATATAGCTGGTAGGGATCTGACATAGAAACAGTCCCGGAGGGTTTTTTTGCATAGATAGCAGTAGGATGTCAATTACTAAATTTTTGTATAAACATTAATTGCTGGAGATAGATTACAAAAGAACCTGAAGTTCTTGTTCACCCCCAACACTGCATCCCTATCACATAATAATACATCAGGGACTTTGCCTTTTTTCTCTGCATTCTGACAGCATGTGACCTGGGCTTTGCTAATAGTAAAGTGTTACAAATATTGCAAGTATGTACTGGCACCTCTTAAAGAAAAGGAAGGACCATAGTTTATATTATGCAGAAATACTGCATCACATGGATGTATTTCTAAGAGAACAATAGAACTGATGTCAGATACAGTGTTTTTTTAACTCATATACTTCTTCAAAATATGTTGTAAAAGATGCATTTTACATTATCATAGGCCAACCACAAGACCTAGCAGTGTAGTCTCTAAATTCTAAATTTATGTAGAAGAAGAATGATCAAATATAACAAGAATGTTTTTAAAACTAGAATGAAAAACTTCTTGAGAAACTTACAGAGAAAACCTCCCACAATGCTGTGCTTATGCCAGTAAAGCTCAAAACACACATGGTGATTTTCTTTCTTGCTACAGAAATAAAGTCTTGGTCCTTCAGGGAGCTTCTGCTAAGGATAATGTCAGCCAAGAGGCTAAGCACTTAACAAGACTGATCAAGTAAATTAAGTGTAACAGAGAACATTAATGAGGGACTATAAACAAAGTGTTTGAAGTTAATCTAGTCTGAGTAATCTTAAAGTTGTGGATTACCATTTAGAGTTGTTTGAATTCCAGTCTTTCCTGAGTCTTTTAGAATAATTTGGGTTGGAAGGGACCTTAAAGATCATCTAGTTCCATCCCCTCTGCCATGGGCAGGGACATCTCCCACTAGACCAGGTTGCTCAGTGCCTCATCCAGCCTGGCCTTAAACACCTCCAGGGATTGAGGGGGCAATGCCCTGTCAGTATTGGACCTGACTTTTATATGGTTCATGATTCTCATTTCTGTTTACAGGCCCAGTTTGATATTGCTGTAGCAAGTGAAATTATGGCCATCCTGGCTCTTACCACCAGCCTGCAAGATATGAAGGAGAGGCTTGGAAGAATGGTGGTGGCTAATGACAAGAAAGGAGAACCAGTAACAACTGAGGATTTGGTATGTTCAGTGATATAGTCCTGTCAGAACCTCTTAGATATTACTTTTGCTTCTTGAAGCATTAGAAAGGCGGATGCATGCCAAAGATTTTGCTTTGAACAGGACAGTCATATATCAAATCATCTTCTTAACCAAAACTTCCAAGCAATGAGAACAAGACATAGAACTCACTCCTCCAGCTCTAGTAATGCCTGATTCAGGAGGCATCTAGTCTGTGTGACCTACTTGGATAATTTTCTACAATCCTTGAGCCAAATAAATTTGATGCTGGGACAGTCAAGAGTGTGGACTTCTATTTGAGATAGCTGATAATGTTTGCTCCTGTAACTGTAAACTGAGCTCAGATGTTGCAATGATGGTTACCACTTGAATGCTTATACCACTAAATCAGAGTGGAAACAAGCTATTCTTAATTCTTAGGTTGGTGATAGTGCTTGGGACAGGGCTATCCCTTTGCATCGTCATCAAGGCTTTTTCTTGCTTACCTTTGTCAGTTGCTGTTTCCTCATTCCTACTTCAGGTTCCGGAAGAAGTTGATACATAAATGGCACCAAAAAACTTCAGAATTTTTCTATTTTCATAGAATGAAAGTATGCTCAACAAAGTTATTAATTCAGTTTTATTTAGTTTTTTTTCTTTAATAAAGGCTGGTGCAGACTGTAGATACAGTTGTTAAAACCTCGGCTAAAAAGATACTTCACATTGCAGCTAAAGCTTTTGGGACAGGATGGGGCAAGGCTTAAGGGCTGGTTCATGAGTGTTTTCCTGAGGTTTATATCTTGAGCAAATTTTCAGATGTGGTAAGAGATTTGATGTAAAATATTTCTTCTTCCAAATTCTCATCTTTCTTTCAACTTAGAGTCAGAGAGGATCTCAAGACAAGTGAATGTAGGAATAGCAATGTACATGGTCTCAATCCAAGAACTATTCAATCACTTTTACTCACATTTTTATAAAATCAAGTTTAAAAGCTTGATAGCTCATAGTCACTTGACATGGAACATTTCTGCCCACAAAGCAAATACATATAGTTTTAACAAATTTTAAAGGTAGGCCTATCATACCACACAATCCTACTTGTCAATTCTACCTTAAGAAACTTAAGGGGTTCATGTTTTTTATATCCTACCCAAACTGAATTTATACAAGTTTATATGTTTGATGGTAATCTTTAGTTCATTGGAATCTATGTGAACCAAAACCACTAAACCCTTATCTGTGATTTGTTTCCAGATGTGCAGAGAATATACTACACAGAAACACAATTGCTCTTAATTTTTACTTTATATGCAATATATTTATAATAATACAATAGTAAAACCTAAGATACACATGTGCAGATGTAAACCAGATGCAAGATGCAGGCTAAGAGTAATAGGAAAAAAGATAAATTGAGTATTTCAGGAATCAAGAAGACTCCTTCCAGAAGAGCAATGGATTAAGTGTCTATCTTCTGTAATGGAACATACAGAAGTCTGTGCCAAAATGTGGTGCTCATTGTACAGTATTTTGAAGGCTGAATTGCTTTTTGGCTTTTTACAGTGTAGTAGAATTTTGATGGACACATGCCATGTCTTGATGTGAAAATAAATGCGTATGTGTGATCTAGATCAGTATTTCAGCAGCTATGAAAAATATTAAATAAATATGTCACTGATTTTCTTAATAAGGTTTCTTCTCAGCTTACTTTCTATGCCATGTTGTTAGATTTCAATAATTCCAGGTCCAAAAAAAATAACTTCATATGGACTTCTTAAGAAATCTGTCAGCTGAATGTATTTTGCTGTCTGGTTCATTGGAAACATTATGTTCATACTTCACTTTCAGCACAAATCTTTGCAGTTCTCAGCTTACGCTTTAGGGTTCTGTTGCTTTACAGAAATGATATTGCGCAAAAATATTTTGATTTTGTAAGAGTCTATAGCTTCAAATGAAAGAAAGTTACTTCATTATTTTTCTTAGAAAAATTTTTTCTCTGCCCTTTGGTCTGTGCCACCCATATTAATTTTGTAGTAGTTACTCTCAATCACCTTCCCTGTCACCTAATGCTGGCTTTCATTTCCACTCTTGATAGACTTCAGATACTGCTCCACTGTAGTTTGCTTTGAAAGTATTTTGAGTTTTCCACTAAGTTTGCCTTTCCTTTGTCATGTGTGTAACTTATTTTGTGCTCTATGATCTTTGCTGTCCTGGGGAGCATACCTGTGCCAGTGACTGGTGGATAGATGGAAGGGGTATTATTTTGAGAAGTACTTGGTATCAGTTCCAGGAGGGAAAACTGGAGAGTTGAGTGTCCTTATACATTTCATTCAGAGTCCTTTCTTCTGACAGTTAGTGGAATGCTAATGATCCTTGGGCTTTCACACACTTAATTGCTGTGTAAATGTCTAAGCCTCCAATACTTTTAATAAAATAGTTATCTGCTGTGAGAATTGTTTGCCAGCTGCTTGGAGGGCTGGGGATATAAAGGAATGAAAACTTTATTCTGACAGTCATGTCAGATAAATATGAAAGATTTATTGGCTGTTGATCTTTTAAGAATTGTTATTGATGCCAAACCTGTTTAAGAACCTTAGAAGACCAGAGAGATACAATTTGTGCTAAGTGGAGTCCATCTGCCTTTTTTAGTTTGTTTTTAGTTTCAGAAACAATGAGTTATGTCCAGAATGCACATCTAATATGGATGAAGTTTCCCAAAAAGTTAAAATAAACTGAAATTATTTTTTGCTTCACAATTCTTAATCAGATTGATGAAGAACTATCAGAAAGCAAGTAAGGCAAGATTGTAAGCATTATTGTTTAGGAGAGATGGGGGGGAGAAAAAGGTGTTCTGATTCTGAGTTATGTTTTTTTTCTTCTCCCATAAAGCCTTCTTTTCAGTCAACAGGGCTTGGGTCAGCCAATAGCTTTTTTCATGCGTGCTTTAAATGAGCTGGTGATCTCATCCACATCAAGGAGGCAACAGAAACCTCTAACCAGATAGCTGCAGCAGTCCTTGGTCAGGTTTCCCAAGAAGATTGTTAGGGCTGATCTCTGGTTGCTCAGGTAGTTAACCTTTATATGGACCAGCAGGAAGATGTGATGTAAAGATTTCCATTTGACTTTTTTCTCCAAATAGTTGAATAGCTATTACAAATGCCTTTTACATAGTAAGACTGTAAACTGCCTTTGCACTCAGAATTATCAGCAGCCGTTTCTCTTTTAGTGTTATGATTAATAGCTTATACAACATGATGACAGAAAAATGGAGATACAGGGAAAAAAATGTAAAATTAACCAACTTCTCTACATATTTCTAATTACCTATTGCCTTCTAACTAGTTTATGGATGTGGTTGTGCTTTCTAAGAGAAAACAAATTACTTGACTAGTTGTTAACAGTTATGTGCTGCTAGCCACTAGACACAAGGATCATTTTCTTCAACTGGGAATAGGAAGGGAAGAGCTATGTATCTGGTCTGAGAAATACTGTCTCAGCTGGCTGCTGAATGGATCACACAGCAGTAGCTGTGCTTATGTAGCGATCACATATTTTTATGTCTCTGATTTTTTTGTCATTCTGATTTTCAACCAGAGTTTGATTGTTCAAACATCAAATGAGGCACAGCTTATAAATAATAAAGCATTTTTTTAACTGTGATCTAGTTCTTTCAAATCAAAACACATTTTCTTCTCAAAATCAAAGTAATTTAGAAATAAATAAAAAAATAAGTTTGTGGTTTCTGGATAGCACTCTCCATATAGTTTGTTAGTGCTGTGGACTCTCTAGGGATATTTTTTTCAAAAATAGGCATTGTATTTTAGCGTGGAGTAGTGTCATGACTTTATCTTACATTGAATTCAGTCAATATGAAATTTTTACTTAATATTCAGCAAAATTTTTAGGAAGGAGTAAAGTGGGGAGTTTTTAAACAAAAATGCAGCAGTTTATATGACTCCTTTTATCCTCTCACCATCACAGTAAGGCATCTCTAACTTTTAATCTCACAATGTATTTGTGGTCTAGCCCTAGGCAACTCTGTATCAGCTTTCTTCCTGTATCTATTACATATATATATTCGTACAGGTCTTGAAAAATACCCTTTTGCATAGTTGCCTGCTATTGATTCTGTCATGAAAGAAATACATTTGTCATTTCTTTGCTAGGCAGTTTTGGCAAGTTATTGCTTTCTTTCTTTCTTAGATCACACTGGCCCTTGCTTCATCTTTGTCATTTGTTCCTGTGAAACATCCTCATGCTGATGACTTAATAACTCTTATTTCTGGCCTCTCTGTGAAATGGGAAGAGAATTTTTAAACTGTCATTTGCGTGTAATCAGAGCAAAATCGTTGCTGCATCTAGCATGCTATAATTACAGGATGTTAGAAGTCTTGAAGTAACAACTAAATTAATTCTTTATGCTGTGATGTATCACTGCTTAGCCATTATGGTTATGAACACACTTTCTTCTTTGAAGTATAACCCTATTTTGAACTGAAAGCTTAAATGTAACTCAAAAATCTTAGACCTTAGAACTGACATCCTTAAAATGTGGATTCTTGGGTTTTTTTTCAGGGAGTAACAGGTGCTTTGGCAGTTTTGATGAAAGATGCAATTAAGCCCAACCTAATGCAGACATTAGAGGTGAGTATGCCTTTCTCTGGGTGCTTGTCTTGCTTCTCTCCTACAGCTTCCCACTATCAGGGATATTAGCAAAATAGAAATTAAGTCTGTGTTATTCTGTCTGTAGCCATCTTAATTACTTTTTCCTGGAAATGACAATAATTTTTTCATGTTGCTATATGAAAGATATATGTGTGTGTTGGAATTTGATACAACATTCAACAGCAGAAACTAGAGATCACATAGAATCAAGAATGTGATAGCCAGAGCTGCATATTAAATCGTCACTTGGATAACATCAAGCATCTGTAACAGCGTGGCTTTGATTCTTAGTGTTTAGTCTCTTATTTGAAATCTGCATATCTGTTAGAAAAACAGTATGATTTTATTGTGGTGTCCTAAAAAACAGTTACAAACATCAGAAGAGTTTCTTTTGATTGATAGGCGTTTGGTGCTGGCACCTGCATGCTGCTTTTCTTCCCATGAATTTCTATTTATTTATATGTTATAAAATCCTTGCCTTTTCTGAGGTATTATTTTCTGGTCTAATCTGTGCTATGGCTGAAATAACTGCCAGACTTTCATCAAATACTGTTGCTTGTTGGAAGGATGCTGGCTGCAGTACCCAGGGATATTTTTCCAAAAAAATTGTCTTACAAGGTTATTTTTAAAGCAAAGGCAGCTCAGAAGACTGCTTCGTGCTCCACTCCTGCCTTCTGAGTCTTAAAGATGACCTTTTGTCACCCGTTGAATACTTCTTGGCTTGCAAACTAATAGAGATCACCTATCAGAGATTGTCCATTTCCATCTTACCTAAATCTTTTTCAAGATAATACTGTGCTCTGGCTCGTATTTGCCTCTCGGATTACATTGCTCTTGAGTACAGATGCAGTAGCCTACTTTGCTACTACGGGTACTGGTGTTGCTCAAGCTTGAGTTATGTCCCTTTTGCTGAATAAATGCTACTCATGTTTATCAGGATTGAATTTAATGTTTAGCTCTTATTTAGACTGTGCATGACAGATCAGCTGCTCTATGGGACCACTCTGGAGTTGCAGACTGGCCACTCTGGGATGGTCTGCTCTATTTAATTTAAAGTATTGCTCACAGTAAAGATGGAGGGAGAATGGTAGTAAGGATTATAAATATCCTTTTTTACAGCCAGATAGCTTTAGATATTTTTTGTCATTCAGGGATAATAAAATCTCATGCACTGAAAACAGTCAGCAGAATGCATCTTGGTGCCACTGGTTGTTGCTCCATATAGTTTATTAAAATATAACAAAAAGAAGTGGCAGTCAGACGTGATGGATGAGCTGACAGAGTTACTGAAGCTAGCGCCGGAAAACATTGTTGTCCCTCTTCCAGGACATGCCTGAGGCTCCCAAGATCCTGCTGGAATTTACTCTCTTCATTACACAGACTGTGTATTTCTTCCAGGATTATCCTTGTATAAACAGCATTTGAATAACTCCTCCTTTTCTTATGGTGGATTTCAGAGCTCCAGGGGAGCATCTGTCCATGCCAGTTGTTTAGTAGTGTGTTTGGATATCAAGTTAGCCGTGGGGGCCCTTTTAGCTACTGATATTCTGGATGTTGGACCCTACAATCCTAACTTCCTTTTCATCCTTCTTGGACAATTAAACTCTTGGAAGCACAGTTGCCAGGGTATGTTGTGAGAAACCCCTCTTGCCCCCTCTCTGCATATTTGCTGCAGTATGAGCCAAGCTGCCCTCTCAATATCCATGTTTGGGCTTCTTTGTTGCATCTGTCCGTTTGTGTGCTGGTCTCTGATGAGTGCAGCCCTGTAGTTGCTTGCCACAAGGAATTTAGTGAGTAATAGAATATAAATCAGCATAAGTCTCTTGCTTTTAATTCTAGTAGCTGGTAGCTAAAAAATGAAGTCTCATTTATTTCAATGCCAGAAAGGTAAATGTTGGGTTATAGTCAAAGTAAAATTTAAGGAAGTAATCCTTAAATTGGTGAAAGTGGACTCCATTTTGTATAAATTCTTTGGGGTAGTGACAATCTTTTATTTTGCAGAACACGGTTGTTAGATTGATGCCTGAATACTATAAGAAGCTTTAAAGGTGTACATAGTTGAAGTTAGTATTTTTTTCTGCATAAATATGTAAAACCTCAATTGATACTGTAGTATGTGGTCATTAGCAGATAGGAAATAAAAAAAAAATCTTTACATACACAGTGGAGTCAGGTATGATAATAATCTGCATCATTCCATTTGTTACAGAGTATAATTTCTTTTTAATTTACTTTTTCTGCTTTTGTTCCACTGTTTCCTCTCTAACATGTATGAGACAAAGTTGCCTTTGGGTTGTAGCTTATACTCTCAAAAAACCCGACAATTCTCTGTGTATGCCCATATGTGTATGCATGTTCTCCCTTTTCCACTCTTGATTAAAGAAAAAAAGACCCAGATCATCTTGGAACAAATCTGTAGTTTGATGTGCCATTCAATAAAGAATTACTTGTCTTTGCTTTTGAACAAAATAATCATATGTAATTACTTCAAGTGGAATGAATAAGAACAAATGTTTGGTGTTTGATATATTTTATACAATTTCTGTTCAGTATTACTGAAACATGAAAATCTATTTTATATAGTAGCAAGCTCTTCACTACTTTAATCTGATTGTTTCCATTTTTCATGGAAAATATGAAAAATTTTGCCTGTGTATAAATTGTTCTCTTAAGACACTTTGGAGAGGAAACAACCAGTTTTTATTAAGTGGTTAATAGTTGCGGTTCATTGGACTGTTGGATTTCACCTACAGCTGATCCACAGAACACACCTCCTTAATTGGTATTTGTGGTGAAAAATTGAGGAAGACTGCCTAATAGGTTGCCTGAAATTTTGAGGGTTGGCAGTATCTCCTAATAAAGGATGTGTGGAGAGATGGAGATGAGGACATGATCTGAAAATGTCTGCTTACATCTTCCTTAACCAGATGAGGATTTTTTCAAACCTTTATGCAACAATGGGGATTTGTTTGCTTAAGTATTTTATAGTAAGCCAGCTGAAGTGACATCCTTTCATCCGATTGCATATTCTGACTTGGAGAAAAGGTAGCAGTCAGTATCTCTCACCTAATCCTAACTTTCTGCAATTGGTGATTTTTCTAGATTTTTGGTTTGCTTACTGCCTGACGTATTTCCCTGTGTCGTAACTTGTTTAACTCTCTTGTTTATCCTCTTCCTATTTTAAATTGCTCTTTACTACAGAGTCTACTTTTCTTGTGTATTTTTTTAGCAAAATTCAGCTCTGTACCCACGGCTCCCAGATACTCAGACAGCAGTGGCAGATGGATTTTCAATTGCATATGCATTCTGCAACCCATTTGTGTCCTTTCCCTTCTCCATCTCCAGCTCTTTAACCATGGTCACTGGTCCCTCATTGCTTCTGATGGCTACTTTGCCTAAACAAGAATGATAGTTCATAGTTAATGAGCAGGAAGGGGATGGAGAGGGCAGAAGCTAGGCTCTACTTGGCCACGAACTGCAGCCAGTTAGTGCTGACTGCAGTACATCATCACGGCACAGCATTAGGGCATGGGAAACAAGAAACATTAGTACAAGTCTGGTTGAGAAATTGTGTAGGTTCCCTACAGGTTGCACTGCTGTTACCTTTCTGTGGATGAGGCCAGTTCTGAGGTTTCAAGCATCTGAGATATACTTAACCAACCTATGTTATCTAACAGTGCTTAATCTCACTATGTCTGTGTTTGATTTATATACAGTTTTAATTAGTCTGCAAAAGTACTAAGCTTGTATTCTTACCTGACTTTTTTTTTTATCATTCAGGGAACGCCAGTATTTGTTCATGCTGGACCTTTTGCTAACATTGCACATGGAAATTCTTCTGTTTTGGCAGATAAAATTGCTCTTAAATTAGTTGGTGAGAAAGGATTTGTAGGTAAGTAAATATTTTGTTTATTGTATTAGGATTTATTGGAATGTTGGCAAACAGTAATGTAAGAGAATGGATACAGTAGCAGTGAAAGATAAGAATGCTACTTTGTTTAATTTTAGTAATTATAATAATACTTGGTAATCTTCAAGTGACTGTATTAAAAAACCCAAAGCTCTTCTTGCCTCACCCTGTCCTTTGTCTTAAGTGTTTGAGATTCTGTAAGATGACTAAACGAGTTTAATGACTGATTTGTACAGAAAGAGGAGTCCTTTAGTTCCTTGTATTTTTATCTGGCCTCTTTTGATAAACAGAAACCATTCCCTTTTCCTGCTGAATTATTTCTCTGGCAGATCAGCAAACTCAGAAAAATCAGGGTTCAGATGTCCCTGAGCCAATGCAGACAAGCAGCAGAGGAAAGGTGGTAGAAGACAAAGCAAGGTTGCCTTATTTTGGTGGCAGCAAGCCGTTAATTGGTGCAGCTGCTTTGTAAAAACTTACCAGGAGGTTTTCGTGTTCCTATGAAAGCATGTGGGTGGACTCTTTTTATATAGAATCATAGAATCATAGAATAGTTTGGGTTGGAAGGGACCTAAAAGATCATTGAGTTCCACCCCCCCTGCCATAGGCAGGGACACCTCCCACTAAACCAGGCTGCCCAGTGCCCTGTCCAGCCTAGTCTTGAACACCTCCAGAGATGGGGCATCCACAACCTCCCGGGGCAACCTGTTCCAGTATTTCACCACCCTCACTGTAAAGAATTTCTTTCTTATGTCTAGTCTAAATCTATCCCCCTCTAGTTTATATCCATTGTTTCTAGTCCTCCCATCCGATATTATGTTAAAAATTCCTTCCCCTGCCTTTCTGTAGGACCCCCTCAGGTACTGATAAGTTACTATGAGGTCCCCTCTGAGCCTTCTCTTCTCCAGGCTGAACAACCCCAACTCCTTCAGCCTGTCTTCACAGGGCAGTTGCTCCAGCCCTTTGACCATCTTCGTGGCCTCCTCTGGACCTGCTCCAAAAGCTCAATGTCCTTGTGTTAAGGTCTCCAGAACTGCACAATACTCCAGGTGAGGTCTCAGTACTGGGGCCAGTAGAGGGGCAAAATCACCTCCCCTGACCTGCTCTTCACATTTCTCTTGATGCAACCCAGGATTTGGTTGGCCTTCTTGGCTGCGAGTGCACACTGCTGGCTCATGTTGAGTTTGTCATCAACTGACACACCCAAGTCTTTCTCTACGGAGCTGCACTCAAGCCACTCTCCACCCAGCCTGTATCTGTGCTTGGGATTGCTTCGACCCAGGTGCAGGACCTTGCACTTGGCCTTGTTGAACTTCATGAGGTTGGCTTGGGCCCACCTCTCAAGCCTGTCAAGGTCCCTCTGGATGGCATCCCTTCCTTCAGGTGTATCAACTGCACCACACAGCTTGGTGTCATCTGCAAACTTGCTGAGGGTGCACTC
The DNA here is from genome assembly GCA_013400935.1 of Turnix velox. NCBI lineage: Eukaryota > Metazoa > Chordata > Aves > Charadriiformes > Turnicidae > Turnix > Turnix velox. The sequence goes on along the minus strand of VZTY01012538.1, from coordinate 36,834 downwards.
AATCCCACTGTCCATATCTCCTATGAAGATGTTAAATAGCACTGGTGCCAGTACTGATCCTTGAGGAACACCACTTCTCACTGGTTTCCACTTGGACAATGAGCCATTGACTGCAACTCTTTGAGTTCGACCATTCAACCACCTCCTTATCCAGCGAGTGGTCCATCCATCAAACCCATTCAGCCTGCACAAGCAACAATAATCATGTAGAACTTATGGTTACAGACACAACCAAAATAATGTGGTGACAGAACAGTGAACTAGTTTTTATAAAAATTGTTTTGTGTGTTTAAACCTCAGAATAAAATAAGAGAAGTGTTCCTACATTGCAGTAGTAATGCCTTCACACTACACAGTCTTTCCCTTCAGCATCCTGAACACACAGGTTTGCTTTCCTTAACCCTAAAGTTGAACCTGGCAACAATACTCTTGAAGAAATGCAGCAATGTGGAAAATTAGATTTCTCATGCTAACATCCTTAAACTGGCAGAGAAACGTGTGTGTATACCTAGGGCATACCAATATATGGCTGCATGTTATGTGATGAGAACCAAATTCCTTGAAAGTATTGTTTCTCTTTAAATTCATTGGTAACCATGGAATGGATAGGGAAGTTGTCTTATAAAATTCATGTGTTTCTTGTTCTGATGCAAATCAACTTATATGTTTACAGACAGAGAACAGAATGGTTTCTTATACAAAGGTGTTGACTAGTGAACAGGAAGATTTAAAGAGTACCAAACTGTTATCAATAAAAGATAAAGAACTGAAACATGTAGATCATACTTACTATAAAAAAAAAAAACAAACTAAAGAAATACATAACACTGATTCTCTGAATAGCAACAAAAACGTTGAGCAGGTAAAAATTCTATTTGTGGATATTCCATTAAGGGCTGCTTTCTTTTTAAATAGTATTTACTGTTTTTCAATTTACTCTTTTTTGCTAGTTCATTTTTATAGAGGTAAGTTTCTGATCTCCCTAGGTATTCTGTGCCTAAAAAACGAGTGTTCTACATCTTCATTTTATATGGTGCAGCAAAGTACCCATGATGATTTTTAGATCCTAGTTTGAATTATTAATAACTTTAGTTTCTACTTTGCTAAATTCTGCATAATTCACAAAGATAGTTGCATGTTTGCATGTGGTATTTCGTTAGGAAATGCATTCTTGGGAGGTTTGATTCAGTATCTTGCTTTTGCTTCTTATGTTTAGATAGGAGTAACTAGGGAAATGCTGACCTGTGTAAGAAACAAAGTTACGGCTGAAACCGTAACATTTTTCCAGTGTCCATGGTAGTCTGGGCATTTGCTGTGCTTCCTTTTTAAAATGCATGGTCATGTCAAGAAAAAAGGTTGTTTACTTCAGTGTTATTATCGTGAAGATGCTGTTAATTTCCCCTCTTAATTATCACGCAGCCACACAAAGTTAAGAGCATTTTGTATTCTGAATACACTTACTTGGTGATGATGAAATTGCTTTTTCATTGTGTCATACTACTTGTTATATGGTTTTGTGGAATGAAAAGCAGAAGCTAATGCTTTCATGGGCTTGGTGAAGTGACTTGTTTTGAGCAGTGAGAAATCTCGTTTGTATCATCTGAATAGAGATTGATTGGCAGCACTCCTGAGTCTTGATCCATGACTTGGAGCCGAAAAAGTATCAGTTAGGATTTGGATTCCCCTACATTCTCTGCTTCCCTCAGGCACTGAGGGGGTACTCTTGCATCTCATGCCTTTTTTTTTTTTTTTTGTGTTATCCACCTGTTTGTATTTAATAGTCTTTTTTGCTTTGTTCATCTTTGGTTCCAGATTCTCTATTGGTTGAGGTAGTGACATAACTGTAACAGAGGAAAACATTTGAATGTTGACAGCTAAATACTCTTATTCAGATTTTGTTCTACAGAACACAAATCCCTGTGGTACTGTCTTCAAAATGAGATTGGCTTTACTCTGTTGAGTAAAGAATATCAACATGATTTTTAGATCCTTGTTAGATTATTAAAAGTAATAGTTCCTAGAGTGGCCTACTTAAATAAACCTTACAAGTTTGTAATTACAATAAGATTGTTGTTTAAAAAATACCTTGTTTCTGCTAACAGCACATGGGCAGCTCTTGCTGGTTTATTAAAGACTCACCTACCCTAGCCCACGCAACTGGTCTAAAATGGCAGCTACAAAGCATCATTCACTTCAAAATGTCTGTTCAGCCAGGGAGCCCAGAGCCTTGTGAAGCGGCACAGTAAATCAGTTAGCAAGAAACTCCACTGCATTCTGCTTGTTGTAGTATGTGCCTGAATCCTGTATGGACTGTGGAAACTCTCTGGGTAAAGCTATAGTTAATTCAGACAGTAGGAATGCAGGACAACCATCCTGCAGTTGTACAACTAGTATACAAGGTTAGTTTGCTCACTCTAAAATTTACCCTGATCCCCATTTCTTTGCCACTGTTCCCATACAGTTCATCTTTTCCTTGCATTGGATCTGGCACTCATCAGACTCTTGTATGAGCAATTTGAGTTCATGTTTTGTCAAGTAGGTTAGTTGCATAAGCTCATTAAGGAGTCCAGGATATACTAGAAATAGCATAAGGTAAATGATAGAACCACATGCCCTAGAGAGGCATTTTAGGGACCACAAGCTATGAGACTGCCCTCAGCTTTGTGCAGCTGCATCCAGGGCTGGAACATAAGAAATCCATAGCAGAGTCTGCAGTTGAATGCATTTCCTGTACAATAGAATAAATATCTTAATATATCTGTGCTAGCTCACTCACTATGGATAGCATGATGATATATATGTATATATGTATGTAATTATCTATTTATTGCTTAGATATTTAAATTTTTATTTCTATTTACTATTTATCATTCTGAGTTATGCCATAGTTATGTAAGAGCAGAACTTCCTGCTTTGTTGTAGACAGTACATAGATCTGAACTTGCATCACAGTTTTACAAATACAGATTTTTTTTTTCTGTCCCAACTTAAACAACCTCTTTCTTCCAGCTGCTTGTTTCTAGTCGTATACAACACCTCACTGGCAAACACCTGTTTACAGGCCACATCAAAAACTCAAGTGGAGAGTTAGTCTTGATTGAAAACAACTACAATTAAAAAATCCCCTTCCTGCTCACAGACATGAGCTGGACAAACAGTTATATGACAGAGAGACTATGAGATAATGTCCCATAAGATGGTGATTTTGCTGAAATATATATTTATAATATTTTGGCAGCATTTGGAGCTTTGAAGTGCCAGTAAAGCTTCTGTGGATGCACTGTCTAATCAGCTTGAGCCTGCATATTGCCAGAGCAGCTAAGTCTGTCTTCTTTCTCAGCCTTTCTCAATTGGTTTTGCATGATATCCCAGAAGAAATCTATTGCACTTTTTGTTGGCTTAGTTTTCTGCTGACTTAACAGAGAAGCAGTTCAGCTCAAAGTCATAAAAACACCAGGGCTGGTGCAGAGGAAGATGAACTGGAACACCCAGCAGCAAAATATAAATCTGTTTGTGTAGATCTCACTGTTTGTGTGACCATGTGCCATGGCCAAGGCAAAAGAAAAAAAACCAAAACCACGAAACAACCAACCTACCAAAGTGTTCTTTTAAAATTTATTTTTAAACCTTACTTTGTCTCTCAGCCCTGCATTGCTTGTTTATCTGCTTGCTCTGCAGCTGGAATTGCAGTGTGCTGTGCCTTTTGAACAGTATTGATTAACAATAGTGCAGACAGTCTGGTTTTACAAAAAACCTAAACAAAATTTAATGGCTGAGTCCTTTTGTGAGCTCTCACTAAATGAAGGCATACCCTGCTCCATCTTCAGGTATCCAAGTGAATCACAGGCCTCATTAAGGTCAACATAGCCTAATCTTTTGACTCAGCTTGTCCATTTCAGTCTCTTTGCTCTGATTTTGTTCTCTCCATACAAATTTTGCCATGGACTTTTACTGCTTTGGGCCTGGTACCTTGCCAATTCCCCCCCCCCAGTCTTGCTGTGTGCACAAGCATAGCCTGCTGAGGCTCAAATGTTTTTCTGGGGACTGAGGTTTGTTTAGAGAGAGTTGCCTTGAATTGCACCCATAAATGGAGGGAACTAGACTACAGTACCCATACATATTTGTCACCTTTCAGGCATACCCTGAGGGCAAGGTGTTTTGTAATCCTTATTTATGGTGGTGGGCATGATGAGGAAATTCTGGCAGCTTCACCAATACAGAATGCAGCTAGTTGCTCTTTGTGATACGTCTTTGCTCAGGAGGAAGGATGCTTAACACATTTATCATGGTCACAACTTCTTAGGTCATATCTCTCTGTTGTAGCATAAAGCTACAGAATACTTTAAAAAATCCAAGTTTCTTTTCTGCATCAATCAGTTTATTTCTTAATACTCTGTTAAGGTGTACAGAAAGTATGAACTATTAGGGTTTTTTTTAGTCAGTAATTGCAAGGCTGCCGAGGGGTCATTTTGAAGACTTAAAGGATGAAAGAGGAAGAGAAATGAGGTTTCCTGAATCATACTTGTCAGCATGTCAGAAGTTATTGCAATGAATAACTTGGCAGATTGCCCAATCCATCTCTTTAATCCCTTGAAGGTGTTTCAGTTTAGGAAAAGTGGTGGTGTAAATCAGAAGAAAAGCAGAATATGAATATGTTTTTGGAATCCTAAACCAAAGTCCTTTTGAAGTTTGTTTTTCAGGCTTGGACTGTATGTTTGGCAGTTTCTTTCCTTCCTACTCCCAATGCACACATTCCATTCAACACTGAGAGCAAGGCTGAGCGTGACTTCACCTTTCTCAGTGCCATGTCAGTGACAAGAGGAGGGCTATTGCCAGCTGTTGTTGCATTTCTTAGGAAGGATTCACTTTCTTCCTTTTGGTGGGAGACTTAGTGTGATTGAAAAAACTTTCTCACACAATTTCAATGGTATAACTGCAAGTAGAAGCAATAAATTTTTATAAACTAAATAACTGACTCTTTTTATCGTGCTGCTACTCTTGTTAGAATAAACTAATGATGGTAGTTACTCTATCAGTTTAGTACACAAAAAGTTGTATTTCAAAGGGTATCAAGTTTACATTCTTCAAGAACAGGCATTGTATAACAAGCTCATAAATCACATAATGAAAATTGTATGTTTACTATGCTAAGTAAATAATCTTCAGTACATATTTTTAATACTATAAGACACTTCAAACTATGTTCCTTTTGGTAGGCTTTTTCCAAAAAAGGAAATAAAGTCCCAATACACTTACTGATCTTCTTTTGGCACCAGCAGTACATCTGATACTACTGCATTTAAATATTGAGTTCAGTGATTTCTTTTTAATAGCTTTTGTTGCTCGATACCACAGGAAAGGGATTCATGCAGTGATCCCTCCCAGAGAGCTTTCATTTTTAAGATTCTCCCCAGCATCTTTCTACCTTGTGTTATTTCAACTCTGACTTCTTCAGTCCTTATTTTCACAAGAAACAAAATATAATGCAATAAAATTCCAATATTTTGTTCTTTGAATGACTGCAGGTTTTTTCTTACTTTAAGTGTTAAAGCATGACTAATGTTTCTTAGTTTGGGTGTTGGTGTGATTCAGCCTCATTGTAACTGACCTGCTCTGAAACATCCTGGCTACAAACTAGGTAAAGGATGTTCAAAACTTGACAATCTTTTCCCATTCACACTGCAGCTGCTCAAGCAGCTGTGCTTAGCACAACTGTGGCATTGGGGTGTTGGGAGAAGGGTGATCTGTGCTCGTTGGTATTGTTGCAAGGCTCTTAAAATCATGGTCTGAAATTACAAGGCACGGTGATACCACAAAGTTTGATATAATGTACCATTATTGGCAGAAGATCTGTGAGGTTTTGTCATTGATATTCCAGGTCACTTTTTCATGTCTTTCGTCACATTTGCTGAAGGGAAAGTAAATTCCATTTTTTCACATGTTGTACAGTGGAAAGAAAAAAAAAATCTTCTCCTGTTTCTGTTTAATATCTTAGCAAGTTTTCTTAGTAGTAAGTTTGAAAGTCGTCTGAGACAATATGTCATGCAGTGCATTTTCCTTCACTTAAAGGAAGTCAAAGTTCCTTAAAGCTATGCTGACACGCTGCCTTCTGAAAAATAATCTGTGTGCAAATCATGCATCCCTTGCTTATGGATTGCTGCCACTGAAAGCCAGGTGACGTTGTTTGAAATTACTTTCTGTTGCGGAAAGTGCTTAAAATGGTCTTGAAGTTATTTATGAGTTATGCCAAAATGAGAAGCAAACCCTTTTTTTCATTGTCCTTGGGAAAGTTCTAAACAGCTCCATATTTTCACTACAGAGCTCTTGAAAAATCTGATAGTTCTTTCTGAAGCACTGAAAATTTAACTTTTCAGAAGGAAGACTGGGCAGAAGAGAGCTGTCCTGAATGTTTTTGTGTGTTAGGAAGCACCTCTCTGGAGTTGTTTAAGGTCCAGCTGTATGAGGCATTGAGCAACCTGGTCTAGTGGGTGATGTCTCTGCCCATGGGAGGGGTGCTAGAGCTAGATGATCTTTAAGGTCCCTTCCAACTCAAACCACTCTATGATTCTAATATTGACCTTCATGTCATATGTCACTGTTTAAATTAAAGCTTGTAAATTGTGCCAAGATAAAAACTCAAACCTGAAAGTTGGTATTGATCATGAACTAGTCTAAATAGTATTACTCGTGTCATTAAAAAATTGTTCTACCCAATAAGAGAGGTAATGCTATTTTCAAGACAAAAGGTCCCTAATTATGAAGTGTCTTGTAGTGAGACTTTACTTCCTTCCCTATAAAGAAAAAATAAACCTGCTTAGTGTTGGAAATCGACTTGGCATTCCCTTGCTATAAAATGTATTTGTAAATTTACTTTCCCAAATATGATGTGGATATCCAGAATGATGAGGAGCAATTTACAGGAATAAAAGAACATGTGATTATAAATCAGCCAGTCAGCTGAATTCTCTGCTTTATTTGACTAGCGTATGAGATGATCTTCATAAACTGAGTTCCAGTATGAAACTAGCCAGCATTTTTAACTCTTACAGCTACTGCTGGTTAACTAGCTGTGCTTCCATTGCTGACTGTGACTATTTTGCTTGTGTTCTCTAATACTGTGTTCCAGCTTGATCTTCTTTCTCTTAGCTGTTAATTTTTATGCTGTCTGTCTAGCTAAACAAGCACAGATATTTGAATAATTTCTGTTAACACTTGCCATTTCCTTGCTACAGCCTATTTGCTTTTTTAGTTTCTGCATCTGTTGGGGTATTCACTTTCTTTGAACTAGGTACGTGCACAGAGTTCTGGAAAGTCTTTCCTTACTGGTGTTTATCCTCAGATTGGTCACCTTTTATTTTGTGGGGCTTTTTTCCCCCTCATTTTCTATACATCACTCATTCAGTGATTGGCTTAATGCTGCTGAGATCCCAGCCACTTCTCTGATGTTTGCAAGTATGACACTGCCAATTTGTAGATCAGATTTTTGTCATTAATCTCTAATAGCCATGACTGTTTATTTAAAACTTTCATTCTCTTTTTATTTCTTCCTAAACATCACAGCAGCTTTTTTCCTGTGGGATATCCTATTTCCTCTCCACCTTGGGGATGCTTTCAAACTTTGGCATTACCATCATTGTGCTTCAGTCTTTGTGTTGAGGTTTAGCAAGTAGTCAACAAGAGCCCTGACACTAGTCCTCTCTCCTGTACCACAGTTCTCCTGTTGTGGCCATCTATTCTCCTCTCTCTTAATCATGTAATCACATTTGCTTTGTAGCCTTGCTAACACATTCTGATGAATTGCTGTACCAGTGTTTTTTCTTCTGAAGACTTCATTACATTTTTGTTAGAGAAAGGTTTCTATCTGGCATAACCTGTTTCTGGGAGAAAAGTTATATTCCTCATATGTCTCATTTTTTTAAAAAGTTAATCTTTTATTTAAAATGTACTAGAAATTAGTAGTCACTCATATTTTCCCCACTCCTCTTACATTACTTAAGTTCAGGTTTTGATACTTTTCAGATACAAGACCCCAGGAGAAAAGAAACTTAATTAAAATTCTGTACAAGCTTTATGTCTGGGTTTTTTTTCTTTTAGGATTTTTAAATTTCTGATTCACTTCTGGTTGAGAGTAGTGCATTCAGTTCTTAAGAAAAACATTGTTTTTTAAATTACATCCGTAATGTACTATGGAGACTTCCCTTTATTAACTTCTACTTTTTAATTTTTGTGGCTGGAGTCACTTGCAACTTGTTTTCATTTCTTTTGTAGATTCTGACAGTCATTCTCTAATGTTGCAACTCTCTTTTCTTGTAGAAATGGTGTAATTGATAGTTACATACTGTCTGCACAGAAAGGTTGCTCTGCAGTACTACGAAACTATGTATTTGATTGCCTTTCCTAATAGTGGCTAGCAGTTACCACCATTTTCAGGCCAGATGTCATCTGAGATACCAGGCACTTTAATTAGTGCATTTAGAGAAGTCTGAATTCATGGGTGATTTCAGTGCAAGGAGTGCAATCTATAACATAGCAATGACACAAGAGAAAATTATAAAGTGGTAGCATATTGCTTTGAAGGGTTGTTGCCAAGTTTTTTTGAAACTTTTCTGGTTAATGGATGCTTCTGGGCACCTCAGTGGCAAAGGAATTAAATGGTATTCTAACAGACTGAGAGCTTTAAAATGGCATGTGTGCATTGACCACATCATGACTGAGCTGGATGAGTCAGAAGCAAGTGGACAAGTGGGCATGAATACCTTATTTGAGAAAGCCATGCTTTGATTTCTTCATATAGTTTTTCAGAATAGGAGGGAGATGTAGTGAGGTAGTGTTTGGGTTGGCATTATAAGGCCTGGGAGATGACAGGCAGGAAGGGCAATATTAATGTTCCTGGTGGCTAGCTCCTGAGGAACTGGGGCCTTGAGGAATCCTGTTCTTTCTCCTCTTTCTTGTCTCGTGAAAGATAAGGAGGCAGAGCTGCTGAGTCCATCCAGCAACTCATGTCCTCTGGAAACTCCTGGTCTAGTTTCTTGAGATGCTATAGTGCATGTCCCATGGCACACATCTCATTTCCACCTCCACCCTTGACTAGCTTCATGGCCTGAAGCAAGTAATTTCAGCCTCCATATCTGGATATTTAATCTCGTTCTTCCCGATTTGCTTTTTCAATTTATGAACTTTCTTAGGGGCAAGAACTCTCATAATATCAAATTATGAGATGCCAAACACTACTGTAATAGGAACTTTAAGGTAACTGGGCTTTTGTAGAGCCATGGCAGCTGCCAGTGTTTAAACATGTTCCTGGATTTCACTAACAAGCTGACATAGTATTTTAATTCTCTTTCTGCTGACCTCTTCTGTAACATGTTAGAGCTTAACATTTTCCTCTGGCATTGATATTCATTAATTAAAATTATGGAGCGTACAGCTGTTAAGGACTATCCATTATTCTCAATCTTACCACAATCACCCAAACGTAAAAATACATAGGAAGGATCTGTCATTCATTCAGAAAGCAGAGGCGCTGCCCAGTTCCTGATGAGTAAAATAACATTTTACAAAGTAGAAAATAATTATATTGCAACTTCTGTATGATTTGTTTTCCTTTCCTTCCTCATTTTAGCAATTTTACCTAGTTTTGAAACTCCCCAACTTACAATAAGCAGATAAACAGTTCTTTTTGTTCGTTACCAACTGATAGTATTGCTTTTTTTTATAAGATGAAAGAACCCGAGGTTACAAAAATGCAAATAGTAAAACACACATGCTAGGATAATTCATCACTTGGCAAATGAAATAAAGCAGGCTCCCTGGCTAACAGCATTACTTTTGCTCTGGGTGATTTGCCAGAAAATCCATCATTCTCTCTCCATTTGTGAGTATTTCATTTGACTTATACCCTTTAGCAAGGGTCAGCAGGGTAGAGTACACATAAAGAGTTCCAATCTCATTTCAAAGGCAGAATTTTAATTTTAGGAGATGGCTTATCTTTAATATTATTTGAAAATGATAGCTCTTTATTAATTTTTTTTTCTGTTTTTTTATACAGAAATCTAATGCTGGTTTTATGGAGTACTTGCATAAGAATTAAGTTTGTTCACATGTTTCCATCACATTGGAGAAATCTTTTTTTTTGCTTTTTATTTTCTATGTCATTGTTCTGAAACTTCAGGCTAGAGTCCTTCATTTTCTGAAAGATTTTATGATTAAATTTGTTAATACTGTACAAATACAGAGGGGGCAATTATTGTTTATACATGTATTTACTTTGTGGACTGTTGAGAGAGTCTCCAGAGAAATACAGTTGTGAAACTGTAGAGATATAAATACACGTATTTCCATTTTTGATTATCATAATTGCAGTTGGAAGAGATTCTGTGATCTAGTGGAAGTTCATATTTAGCAGAGTAGATTTTCTGTTTTCCACTGCTATTCCATAAACACATGCTCACTGATAGTTCAGTTAATAGGCATTTCGGGTAGAATTGTTCAAAGTTACATTGTGGTTTTTGAGATCAAAACTCAATTTTCTTTTTTTTTTTTCTTGTTCTGTGATGCCCTTTGTATCACCCCAGTTTGAAATGATCTCATAGTTTGGGGAAAAGGTTAAGTATGTTAGATATTGGAAGAAAAATACTCATGTAGAGGATTCTTACGGTTTTTATTGGCACGTGTTCTGTTTTGCTTCATAAATTCTATAAAGTAAATATCAAACCATTAGGTTTTTTAGTTTTTCAAGCAACATGCCACATTTGGTGTTCTACACTGGGAACTTCTTGGTTGCTTTAGCAAAAAATAGCTACCTCTCTTTAGAGAAGTATCAGAAATCAGATTTTTTTACTTATTTGAGCTTACAACTCGTGGGATTAACTTTAAAGAAAAATATAAAGAATTCATTACTAGGGATATAAATGTTTTTCTAAATAATTTCTAAAGCATGTTAATTAGATAACAAGTAATACTAGGTTATGTATGGGCGGTATGATTTGTTAATTGCGAGAGTGTTGCTTTGGCAAAGTGCTTTTGAAGGTCAGTATTTGAAAGTGTTTGGACACTGTTCTCTGATTATATGAAATAATACATTAAAATAAAAGATGCAATATCCTAAATATTGTGTCAGGGTCAGTTTGGTGTTTTGACCTTGCCATTTTTATTTTTGCAGTTTTCTACAATTGCTATATAATTAATTCAGTTTGATTGAGAAAACTGATTAAATTCAAATACAGTAAGAGAAAACGTGTCATGCAACAATATTTTAATTTTGGGTCCCCTATCTGTCTGTTCTATGGTGGGTCTTTTTGTCAGTTCCTTTATCCCTGATGTGCTGTGCTGACAGTTTTATGAGAGCTGACAATCTCAAGCTCTTCATTTTTGCTTCCTGCAGTAATAAGGCTCATGCTTGTAATGTATCTTCCACTTAGCTTAGATACAAGCTCGATGGGGGAATGAAGCTTCAGGAACAGTGCAGGTGCTTTACATGTATGGGGACACTGCATCAGTTTGCTCCCTCCATCTACTGCCTCTCAAACACAGCTCCCAAGAGGCTGAATAATAGCTTCATAAATCAAGAATTGCAGGTTCAGCTTTTCCTGCAGCCAATTAAGAATTCAGTGGATGATTTGGGATCCTTCGCTGCTGGAAGAAGTAGGAAAGCACAGAAATAGCGGGGCAGGTCCAAGGACAAAAGAGTAGCTGAGATGACACAATGATATGGGCAATTATGGAGAGGAACAGGAAAAAAAATAATAATTTATAATCTGTAGTAAAAGAGAAATTATAATGGGTAGTTTGCAATGAAAATTCTGTTGCCTTAATTACATTAATTGTGGTTAAGCAGATAAATTCACAATAGGCATTAAAAAATTAGCTTGGACATGAACAGTTTGGCATGTAAACTATGAAGATTATGGTTTGGTTTGATTTTGGATTTGGTTATGTTTTTAATTGGGAAATCCATGTAGGAAAATCCTTCTCCTTGTGGAATTTGTTGGTGTTTGACCTTAATACTTCCACTCTCCTCAGTTTGCAATTCTTTCTATAAGATAGATTACACATACAGTTCAACAGATATACTTACTTTCCACAGCAGTTTTAACTAGCTGCATCTATTCCCTCATCTAAAAATTATAGAGAAGAGTAAAAAAGTTTGACACAAGCCATTGATTGCACACTTTCAGTAGAATTTCAGATACTGCTTTTGTAGAGTTTATTTTTTAAATACAGGAGATTATAATCAAACTCATGTCTATCTGCAAAAAGTTTTGGAGGGCTTACATCTGAAAAGATTCCATGATTTCCAGGGTTTCTCCTGCTGTATTTCACCATGTGTGTGGTTATCCCATAAAGGCTGGTCAGCACAGGGGGCTTTACCCTCCTTCTTGTTCTGCCCTCATCAGCTCTTCTGTTACCTGTGCTGCATGTTCTCACCCCTATCATTTTTTCACATCTCTTATCTCACATTTCACACAAACTACTGATAGTATCATGTGCTTTCTATCTCTTTGAGAAGTCATTCTGTGTATTGAGAACTTTGTGTGTTTTTGAAATGTGTATCACACTCTTCCACCAGCACAGATCTCTCCAGCTAAGCTTTTGGGATGTTCCTGTAATTTACCACCTCTGCATCAAATGTTTCCCAAGGCCATTAATTTCATCAAGACAAACTGCTAGTGTGGTGAAGTACTCTCTTTGCTGGGAATATGTAACAGGAGATGCTTTTTTTTTTGCCACAGATTTCCAAAACATTGGTTAGGAGCTTTGACAAGAATAGTGGTGTCCTCTCCTAAGCCAATCACAAAGACCAGGCATTGTGTTTCCTAGCAAAGACTAAGTGAAATGAAATTAAACCAGAACTTGTTTCTCCTCCTAAAAGGGAGGTCTTGCTATATGAGTACACTAAAAGAGAAAAGTTGGTGCCTAAATCAAGGGCAAAATCAGTATTGTTATATGTGAGTGCTCCCCAGGATTTTTGAAAGGTAGAGTGGGGAATACTTCTCAAAATCTGTGCCCTGGTAAAAGGCCTGGGGGAGTTTTAAGAAACAGCCCAAGGCAAATTGTTGTATGCATTATGGAACAGGCTTACACTGGCGTGACTGATGACTTGGAGCCTGGCATGCCTCGGGTGATTACACCAAGTGACAGGACCATTGATCATCCTGGTTTGGCAGCTCTTTGCTGTGCAGCATCTGCTATAGCTCCAGCTGACACCACTCTCTCGCAGCCCATACACGTGCACCTTTGGTTTGTGATGAGAACAAGGAGGAGAGTGGGTGTACCTGGCTAGATGATTTCCTGACCTCACCACCTCTCACTGCCATGCTTGTTTATGAAGGTGTGTGGGAGTGCATGAGTACCCACAGACCACTGCACTGTAGTAGTTGGTTTTGGGTCTGAGTTGTGGTAGTCTCTGAGAGACCCCTGTATAGCCACAGAAAATGATGTCTCTTGAAGTCAGTGTCACAGGCATGTGACATGACTTCTTAAAGCATGGCTTTAAGTCCATTTTCCCGAGCTCTACGAAGGGGAGTAGGAGGATCCAAAACATGAGAGCACAATAGATAGGATTTTCAATTTAATGGAAAGTGTACCTGCAGTTGGAGCTTCAGCCAAGGTTATCCTTTAAAACTGAAAGTAAATGAAAGTCTGGTAGTGATATATCCAGGGAGAAATATGGTTGAGTGTGATGAGATTTGTTTTAAGCATTTAGGGTAATGCTATGGATATCTTAACATAATACACTCCTTGCAGCTAGGCAGTAACAGCATAGCTTTAAAAGAAGATCCAACAGTGCTGTTAATTAATCCTTTCACACAACGTAAAATAAAAAGTAGTAATGTTTTAATTTTGTAATTGCCAGAAGGCTAATCATTCTATGCCAAAGGCCATGATGATCTCTTAAGTGTGAGATAAAATAATTGCCTTATTCCTGTGCCATTAATTGTGCTCCATTTTAGAAATGTGGTCATCTGTCTTATGAGCAAACAAAACGTGCTCTGAATAGTAAAAGGATGCAACCTAAAATTCACAGTTCTTTTGTTTGAATTTTTCTAGTTCATATTCTATCAGAGGAAGGTCAGGAAAACGGAAAGTCTGTGTATTTGGCTAGTGTATTCAACTACGCATTACAATTCATGTCAAGGGCCAAAACTTAGGCTATGAGTTATGGGTCTTCACATGAATGTAGGACACAGGAGTTAAGTGGCTGTAAAACCAGTGGGTTTAGCATGGGGGATCAGAGAAACATAGCCTGTGAAGCCACATACAGCTTACTTTATTTCTATTGGAATTAATTGTTTGTGGTTTGTAAAGATGTCTTCAAGGTTTTTTTCTCTAGTAATAAATCTAAATAACAACCTCATTACTAGTGAGCTGCAAGAAGATGTCAAATTTTACATTTGAAATATCAGACTATGGTCTGACAGGGTAACTAGGGATAAATTAACAGTTTGCCACTGTTAAAATGTGTCTCCCTTCCTTCCCCTGCTTCAACTTGCCTGCCTTTCCTGCTTGTTTGAACATGCTCAGACACTTGTCTGGTCTCACTTTAGTTGATTTCAATTTAACTCAGTGGAAATTTATTCCCCATTCCCACCTGAGTCCATTTTTTTGTTAGTTTTCAGATTAGCAAATTCTAAGAGTTTACCTTTAATTAGGTGAGCATCAAAATCTGCAGGAAGTCTGGGAAGCAGAGGGGGAGGAAGAGATAAAGGTGGAAGAACTGAGAGGGAATGGGAAATACTCTTTCAGCAAGGCACTCATTTGGTTCACCCACAGTGTAAAACCATGCCCTAAATTGGTGCTTTGTAGGCAGGAATTACTGCAGTTGGGCTTCTGTGTATTTTCAAGAGAGACACTTGCAGAGTGTGCTTTCTGTCACACAGTGCCACTTTTGTCAGCTCCTGGAGTTTTCAGTTTGTCTCCCCCTCCAGTTTCAAATCCAACATAGACAGCATGCATATGCAAACACACCAGTAAAGCCCACAGAAAGGAACTGTATTCTGTGAGAGAATCAAGATTTAAGATTTATCTTGAGCTGTCTGACTTGTAGTAAATAAACCAAATTTTTGGCTAGTTTTCTTTTTGTCTGTAGTGTGTACAAGCCTTATTCATTTGTTTGATGCATAGAATGCTCTTGGAAAGTTAACAGCAATTGGTATTTGAAGTGAATGACTTGTGAGAGGTTACGCTTGTAACCTTCAGTATCTCATTATCTCATTTAAACTGCTCTGCAGTTCAGTGATAAAATTCATCCATTTGGAAAAAAGAAACGGTTCTGAACAAAAGGTTGAAATGGCTTGCTATGGGTTCCCAAGGGAATATGCACGATGTAGATGAGTTGTAGTCCTTGTCCCCGACTGTCCTGTGCAGCCCTTGCTGT
>VZTY01012538.1:9679-20401 GCA_013400935.1 Turnix velox | reverse complement strand
TGATTTGCCCCTGGTGAAGCCATGTTGGTTGCCTCCAATCACCTCCGTGTCACCCTCCATGTGTTTTTGCAACACTTTTAGGAGGATCTGCTCCATGACTTTGCCAGGCACAGAGGTGAGACTGACTGGCCTGTAGTTTCCTGGATCTTCTTTCTTTCTCTTTTTAAATATGGGGATTATGTTCCCCTTTCTCCAGTCAGTGGGAACTTCACCAGCCTGCCATGACCTTTCAAATATTCCTGTTATATGGCCTCATTTTTCAAGACTTGAGTTGTGGAATCAGAGCCCGTACCAGTGAAGACTGAGGCAAAGAAGTTATTGAGCTCCTCAGCTTTCTCCAAATCCCCTGTGACCAGCTCTCCAGTGTCTTTTTGGAAAGGGCCCACATCTTCCCTAGTCTTCCTCTTTTCATTGGCATATTTGTAGAAGTTTTTCTTGTTACCCTTTATGTCCCTGGCCAGCTTTAATTCCACCTCCGCTTTAGCTTTCCTAATTTTTTCCCTTGTAGCATGAATTGAACTGATGGCTGGGGACCTAAATGTAAATCTTTGTTTTTAGATTACTTTTTTTTAGTGTGTGTGCGGAAATTGAAAATGGCTAAATTTTTTTTTCTACAAAGAAATTTATATGAATAAAGGTCTCAAGTGGAGTATCAGGGCTTGGAGGGTATGCTGGTAGAACTGGAAACCAGGCATTTTAGTGTGTCAAACCAACCATCTAAACATGAGGAGGAGCTTCTTTGCACCAGAACAGGCTGCCCAGAGAGAGAGTTGGAGTTTCCNTTATCTCATTTAAACTGCTCTGCAGTTCAGTGATAAAATTCATCCATTTGGAAAAAAGAAACGGTTCTGAACAAAAGGTTGAAATGGCTTGCTATGGGTTCCCAAGGGAATATGCACGATGTAGATGAGTTGTAGT
This sequence comes from Turnix velox, assembly GCA_013400935.1. Taxonomy (NCBI): domain Eukaryota; kingdom Metazoa; phylum Chordata; class Aves; order Charadriiformes; family Turnicidae; genus Turnix; species Turnix velox. The sequence goes on along the minus strand of VZTY01012538.1, from coordinate 19,483 downwards.
CCTGGTACCTGACTGTCCTGTGCAGCCCTTGCTGTCAGCCATGGCAGACAGCAGTGGCCTGGAACTTCTGCCACTGGAGACCAGGCTTTTGGAAGAAGATAGAATCATAGAATAGTTTGGGTTGGAAGGGACCTTAAAGATCATCGAGTTCCAACCCCTCTGCCATAGGCAGGGACACATCCCACTAAACCAGGCTGCTCAGTGCCTTGTCCAGCCTGGTCTTGAACACCTCCAGAGAGGGGGCATCCACAACCTCTCTGGGCAGCCTGTTCCATTGCTTCACCACCCTCACTGTAAAGAATTTCTTTCTTATGTTGAGCCTAAATCTACCCCCTTCCAANTGCACCAGAACAGGCTGCCCAGAGAGAGAGTTGGAGTTTCCATTTCTGGAGACATACAAAAAAAAGCTGCCTGGACGTGTTCCTGTGCAACTAGCTGTAGGTTAACCTGCTTTCGAAGGGGCAGTTGGATAGATAGATAGGTGATCTCCAGAGGTCCCTTTGAACCTCTTCCATTTTGTAATTTTGTAGGTGTTTGTGAAGGTGAACTGTGCTCAGGCTACATTAAGAGAGACTTCCACGGTGTCTCAACTCTGTTTAACTACTATTGAACAGAGCTTCATATAATCTGCTTTCTGAGAATTAAGTTTTATTTTGGTCATGACTTTTATAGAAGAAAACTCACCAATAGCTTTAGAAATGTGAACCATTTGGTTTAAGAAGCCAGGATTCCAATATTTGCTCATCAAAAGCATGGACTGGTGGTCAAGAGTAAGAAACCCCCAATATAGAATCATAGAATAGTTTGGGTTGGAAGGAACCTTAAAAATCACCTAGTTCCAACCCCCCTACCATAGGCAGGGACACCTCTCACTATATCAAGTTGAACCACCCTGGTATCTATTTTTAGCAAAGGGTGAAAAGTAACTATTACGTCCAATGAAGCAAATTTTTTTTATAGCAAATGCAGATAATTTTCTTCATGGCATGAAAAGTATTCAACCTTAATATATGTCTGTGTAGTTTTTCTGCTGCACTTGGTGTCCAGTGGTGGTAGGAGTGAGTGCCTGTGTTGCATGCCATCTGTGAAGGCATGAGGAGACCAAAATAACAGGAAAACTCCCTCTGTGGGTAGCGAGTAAAAAATAAATAAATAAAAAAGTATGTTACATTCCAAAATCAGTTATAGTAGATGAAATTCACATCAGATAAATTGTTAGAATCAGAGTGGACAAACATCTGGTTTATTCATCCCTAGCTATACTAACAAAAAATATGATACCTTGCTAGAAAAAACACTTATCATCCTAGTTTATCTTGGGAGTTTTGTACCTTGGTATTTTTCAAGAGCATATCTGTGCTTTACATCTAGCGTGCTTTCAGCTTCAGTTTCACAGTTCATGTGCATCTGTGAATTTGAGCTCTTCTTTTCCTGAGTTTTCCAGCAGACAGCTGCACCAGAACAGATATGTTTACATGTAGGGAGTAGATGGCAGCTTGCAACTCAGAGTTTCCATTTCCTTTTACATTGTTCAGGAACCCAGGATCACAGTTCATCTCCTAAGGTTTCACCTCATGTGTGTGCATCTAACTTGGCCCTTTAGAGTACAAATGTTTTATTTTGGCATTGATTTGTTGATAGGAAGGGCTGAGCAGGGAGAAGCCACTTTCACAGGAAGTTACCCTCAGTTTACACGAAGTTCAATTGTGGGTGAAATATCTTTGTTTAAAAAAAATTCTAAGCATCTCTTGCTCTAAGGCTTTTGAGCAATATGTAAATGTGAGGCTAATGTGGAATCACTTTATGCAGCCGTAACATGATAGATGTATTTTAGGCAGTGAAGAATTTCATTTCATATTAAGCATGAAGGTGAAATCTGATTAGCTGCTTAAATCCTGACACTGAGTATTGAGGCTATTGTCTTGCGTAAGTGATAAAATATTCCCAGATGTGTTTGGCAAGGCAGTAAATCCATGAAGAGGTTACAGTCATTACAAACAAGAAACAAAACTATCAGAGGTCTTTGTTCATTTGCCTGAGCCCTGAAGTGCAATTACAGACTTCAGTGAAAGTCTATTCGTTATTCTGAATTTACACTGCCCAAAAGACTACTTATCATCACCATTGTCTAATTGTCTAGTTTATGTGATTTTCCTTCCTCTTTTGTACCTGATTTGGATATTTGGTGTTCATGCTCTGAATGAAAACTATGATTTCTTGGTTATTCTGGTAGCTCAACTGAGGGAACCACATGTTCATAAATGACTTGTCAAAAGACCCGTAGTGATTATGTGTTGTGTTTTCCCCACTACTGTGGGGAAACTCAGATGTGTTAGAATGAGCCTAGGTTTTAGCTACATGGGTCTTATATGAAATCATTTGGACTTATTGGAGCATTCTGATGCAGTTTACTATGATATGCATAATATGCAGTTTATTAATTGCTGTGTTTGTGGTGACGAGGTGAGAGCAAGCCATCATGTCAACATCATGTCAACATCATTCTGTCTTTACATACCTGCTTGTCGTCAGCCCAGGTAGCAGGGGGTTCAGGGAGCTGGAAATGTCACTTGGTAGGGGGCAGGCTTTTGTGTAGGTTACTTGAAGCTGGGTAAGACAATGTGTTAGAAGATACATCATCAGCTCTGCAGCAGCAGAGCACATTTCTCAGTTCACATGTAATCTGTAATTGGCTTCTGCTAATGAACTATGTGTGAGAAATGACAACCAAAATAAATGAACCCAGGTATTACTTGATACTCCTGTCTGTACATTTAAAATTATTAACTGTTTTACCTCATAATCTCTAAATGTAGGCTAGCTTGAAACTTCCCATTTAAATTCAGTATTTGTTTTTCATTGATGCTTACACTGGAAAGCAGGAAACAATCTAAAAGTAATTGTGTTAAGTGTTTCAGCACAAAGATTTTAAAATATAATAGCTTGGCATATTATTCTATCTCCTCACTATTCCTTGGAGGAAATAAAAGTAACTTTCACCCAGGCAGCTTTTCTACTACATCCTGTTTCCTTCCGCTTACTAGAGAAAGCACCGACATTCCTCTGCCTTTCTGCCACTTGGAATGAAGAAATCCTATTCTCAGTGTTGTAGCAGCTGACCTCAGTGAACTTTGCCGCTGTGCTAGCTTTTCCAATGGCGTTAGATGATTTGGGTTGTTTACGCAAATGTGCATTTCCCCCTCCATATCAAAGGAATCTATTACAAAGAATAGAGGAAGCGCAGCTCCCCAGATAAGTGTCCCTGTGCAGGTTTCCTAGCCTGCTAAGGCTGCCTGGAGGATGTCAACCACCTCCCAAAGAGCCCTGAAGTGCTCTGCATGCCGTTACTTTGCTTGCTGGGAGACTGAAATATCTCTGCTTTTCTCTTGCTGAAAGGTAGACTCGCCAATCCCATTTTCTCAAAGGAAAACTGACCCTTGAAAAGGCTTGGCATGAAGAGGATTAACTCCCTGGAAACTTTGTTTGGAAATTTTAGGAGACTGCTATGTGTATATGCTGGCGATCTCCATAAGAGACAAATTATTTCCCACTCTCTCAAGTACTTGGTAGTTTATCTGTTGTTTATATTAAAGGTTGATTGTGGTTATATGTTCCTGACTTAAGAGTTCTCATTAATCACATTGTGTGCCACATAGCAGACTGGAGAAGAAGAATAGGAAAGCAGGCATGTGATCCGTGGCACTGCTTTTAATGTGACTTATTCTAGCATTAGCTTTGTGCCTGTGAATTGTTATGTTTGCATGAACTTTTTTTTGAGGGGGTGGGGGATTTTGTATCCGTGTTTGGTATGTCTGTTTACTCAGGGCTATTCAGAAAAGGATAATATACTTACTACAGTGATTTTAGAGAATATTGATCATGACACTTCCGATGTTACTATTTCAAGAGATCCTTGCTCCCCCCCTCACATGCCCACCCCCTTGTTTTCTAGTTCTTGCTTCCTCCCCCAGCCCCAGCAGTTATTTCCTCCCCCTGAGCAGAGACAAGCAGTCAGTTGTTTCATCATGTGCAAGATGTAGGGCTGAAAAAGACCTGGTGGGCTGAGGGCAAATGCACTAAGGCTGGGACTTCCTAAGGCACATTTGCTCCCACACCAGCGGAGTTGATCTGCAACTTGTCCTCCTGGACCCTAATGTAGGTTTCCAGCCCTGAGATGTTCAATTCTGTCTTCATGGTGCTCTTCTAAGCTTGAAAGTCAAAACTGGTGGCAAGTTTTTGCAAGTTGAGTGTGGTTACGGGAACACATTACCAGCCTGCTTGCAGTCAGGTCCAAGGGACACTGGATCAAGCTTTTCTTCCACCTTGGCTTAACGCTTCACGTCTTCCAGAGCACACAGTCAACCTAACTCTTCAGTGTGATCTGGTGGGATGTAGTTACCTTAGCAAAAAAGAAATTATTTGAAATTTAAAAGAGAAAATTGAAATAATTGATATTTAATAAATTGGAATCTAAAGAGACCAAAATGTTTTAATGTAGATCATCTCCTATTTGTAGCTGTCTTAAACATTCTTTCCCTGGCGTATCCTAATTCTGCAGCGTTTTTTTTGCTGAGTTGTAGTACATTAATGTCTGGCTTCTTTGGTGCTAAATTCCCTTATAGAATTCACTATTCAACAGTGTCTTCAACACTGAGACATGACTGTAAATGCTGTTTTGTGTTCTTGATAAAAGATCTGTTCCACAAAAGCAAGAGATGACCAGAAGTTGTGCAAACATTGGAGAATTTAGCTCCATGAATTATGATGAAAGCACATCTTCAGTGAAATAAGAGGGAGGTGAGCTGGAATAATGTAGAGAAGACTTAAATCTGTAAGAATTTTAAACTCTTAAATATAATTGTACAGAAATAAATGTTTTAGAAGATGAGATATTTGTTTTTTTAATGTTTAACAGTAACTGAAGCAGGATTTGGTGCTGACATTGGGATGGAGAAATTCTTCAACATCAAATGCAGAGCCTCTAGCTTGGTTCCCAGTGTGGTTGTACTTGTTGCTACAGTGAGAGCTTTGAAGATGCATGGAGGGGGGCCAAGTGTAAGTTTTTACACCTTTCTTGAAAAATAAGATTGTATCTAATATTTGAAATAAATAAAATACCCTGGTTTAAAAGTAATGGGGGGTAGCTGATGGGACAATATTTAGAGATTCTTCCTCAGTTATATGATCACATAGCTGTTTCCTCAAAAGTAATGCAGGACAAGTGTTTTCCCAGTGTGCTAGAAGTCACGAGCATATACATATTTTGCTATTTAAGCCGCAAAGAGACTTGTATATATTACTGATTGGACAAGTGCTTCTCAGTCATACAGTCAGTTTGGGCTCTGCTAGGCAAACAGACTGACACTTAAGTCCTAGAAACATTTTCATTTGCCCAGCAGCCTGCAAGTGAGTGATGCTGCCTGGGAAACAGTCTCACTGGGTGAAAATACCAGAGCTGTTTCCACAGCCACAAAATTTTTGAATGCATTATTTCCCTTACAGTTGATTGTCTCTTAGAGCTATAGCTGACCTGTCCTTTATCAGTCTTTCAGGTCAACATAATAAGCTTTCTATAATCTTTGTACACTTTTAATGCAAGTTTTCGCATATACATAGATACTCCTCCATGTGTATCACGGCAGAAATCTTGTCATGTGTATTATCATTCCATCTACCAAAAATTGCACTTAAATACGTGTTAGTAAGTGTCTGTATTGCTGTCTGACCTGTCTATAAAGTTTTCATTGGTTTACATAATGCATCATAGAGGCATGTAGGGAGGTTATCTGTACAATGAACCAAGACCAATGCTTGATACAAAAATGGCTAAGTCTGTTTGGGTCCTGGAAGACTCATTATAGTGTCCCAGTGATATCCTTTGTTTAATTTTGTGCTCTCCAGTAAAGTAAATTACTTGGATGCAGTTCCTTCCAACAGCCAATAATTACAAATCCCTAAAGATATGTTCCTCTCCTGGTCTTCTCTGTCGCTGTTACTCCAGCTGCTAGAGTTTGCTGTGCATTGTCTTTGCACTGCTGGTGCATTGCTAAGCACATAGAATGGGATGCAATTACCTCCTATTTATAAATCTTTTCCAACTGTTTGCTGAGTCGCTACCTTTATCTTGCTACCCAAATGCAACAGGAACTGTTGCTATTCTCTGTTTACTTGTCTAACTTGGAATAAGAGAGAAGCAGCCGTCAAGCTGTAACATTGTGTACAATGTGCGTGCTGACTGGCAGTAAAGAAAGTGAGCAAAAGTGCACTTCTGACCATTCAGGATAATGATAAGTATCAGTCTGTGGTTACTTCAGTTGTCTGTTATTCCAGGTTACTGCTGGTGCCCCCTTGAAGAGGGAATACACAGAAGAGGTAAGAGGAACTGTTAAAAAACTTTAGAAGTTTAAAGGGAAAAACTAATGTGATATATGGAGTGGCAGAACTTCTCATTCCTCAGACTATGTAACATACAGCTTTATGTTTATCAATAGCATGCTCTAATGCTGACGCTCAGTGAATAACTTTAAAAGGCATTGCCAACAAGTAAAGCCACCTCATCTTCCCCAGTCACTTGGTGTTATCCCTCGCATGCATGCTATGTGAGTGACTGTATGGTAGATCTGGATTAGCTGAAAAATAACTTTTTTTCAGTAGCATTTCCAGGACCACTAAGTTTTCAGGCTGATCAGCTCTTCATTCCAGTCCATCATACAGGCATTTGTGGCAGCACAAGAGCAGAGTGGTGCAGGGGTCAAAGATATTCCCTGAAATTAATGATAGCTTAAAATGTTTGTTAAACTATCTGTTTGTTCTTCATGTCTGATATTAGATGTCACTCTTCACCTGTAGAGTGGACTCCACAGGTTTGTTTGCTTTGTCTATTTGTTGTAGACAAATTCTGGTCTTTTGGTTTTATCAGGCTGAGGGTATGTGTGTTGTTGCAATTGACACAAGGCCTACAAAGTATGAGGTAAAAACGTAAATAAGACAATCCAGTTATGTGCTTTTATCTTGGATATTAATGTATATAGAGATTAGACTATGCTTCTAACACTGTGGCAGACCCCTGCCCTACTACTGGAGTTATTTTATAAATTTTGCAAAGAAGAGACTAACAGCCCTTTCACAATCATGTCAGGCAGCCATTCATCAGCTGAACTGTCTTCTTGTGTCCCAGAAAAGTGTAGTACGTTTGTGTACAAATTTTTGACTCTCCTTAGTTGCTTAAATATGTCTTTTGCTTATTAATTTAAATAAGGATTAAGAAGATAAGCACGAAAACATTTTTTTCTGGAACCATTTTACTTGCTTGCAGCTGTCATTATCAGCACTATTTATGTTGAGTTTCATTTGTGGAAAATTCTTTGGCTGGAGAAAACTTGATCTATCTTACCAATTACATTCATTTTTATTTAATTGCGCAGAACCTCCGTCTGGTAGCTGATGGCTGCTGTAATCTACAGAAACAGATTCAAATTGCTCAGCTTTTTGGAGTTCCTGTTGTGGTTGCTCTAAATGTCTTCAAGTAAGTCTGTTCTTTCATTACTCTTGTGTGTAGATCCAGAGTTCAAATTTCACACTTTTCTTGGTTTTTAATAAATGAATCCAGTTTGGCATGAAGAAAGAAGCTGTTGAAGAATTTCCTTTTTTCATCATGAATATAAAGATGTTTAAATCCTTTCTTTTTAAGGTTTTAAAACTGCTGGTAGATTCATCTACAGAAATATTAATCTTCTATGCTAATTAGCTATAACAATTATAAAAAGTGTTCTTGAAATGTATACACTATATATAAATCTGTTGTGTGTATGGCACAATTTCTATATAGAGCACTTTACAATTGCTGATGGGAGACTAGGGCCAAGTTAGAGAGCTAATTAAACAAAATTATGAAATTGAGCTTTTTGGTTGGCAGAACTGACTCCCCTGCTGAGGTTGATCTGGTGTGTGAGATTGCAAAGAGATCTGGAGCATTTGATGCTGTACCTTGTAACCACTGGTCAGCTGGTGGTAGAGGAGCAGTAAAATTAGCTCAAGCTGTGGAAAAGGCAGCCAATCAGAAAAGCCATTTCAAATATCTCTACAACTTGGAGGTAAGATACTTTTTTCTTTTTTTTTTTTAATAATGAAAGCATGCTTTCAGCAGTGTTGGATTTTAAAACCAGAAAGTTGCAACAAAGCTATCTAACATACTTGGCAAAAGGGGCTTGACGTGGTTTAAAATCAAGGCTGGAGAAGGCAAACAATCTGTGGCTGATCTAATTGGAAGAGCAGGATACTTGCGCTTGATACTTAGTGTAATGTATTGAATGGTGATTCTGATGTTTCCACTTTCTTATTTAACATGAAAGTATGTCTGTAGATGGAACATTCACAAAACATTGTGGGAGGCAGTCCTATTTGTCTTAACAATCAATGAAAATGAAGTATAGTTACTACTGCATGGACATGAGTATTGCTCCAGGTTGTGGTTCCCTGAAGCATTCACTCTCTCTGTGAGAAGAGTGTGAGAGGTACCACATGCCTGCTTGTGCTACACATCTGCCCACCCAGACAGGTCATTGCAGAGAGAAAGTACTGCCTTCATCAGCACCCCTATACAAACCCACAGGAAGAGCACAAGTGGCTCAGGCTGACTGGAGTTGGAGTCTGCTGGTATAATATGGCAAACGCAACAGAACGGTCATTGCTGTTGTTGGCCTTACACCCTTAGTCTATCCAGAAGCAGCCCTCAGTCCCCCTGCCCTTCTCCAGCTGCTCACAGCAGGGTCCATGAGCTCACTCCAGTCTGACGGTAGAGGACAGACTGGTGCTCAAGCACAGAGCTCAGTCAGACAAGCTGTTGATGAGACACCTTCCAAACAGTCAGCCCCTTCTTCCCCTTTTTGCCAGTTTTTTCCATGCCACTTCTTCTTCAATACACCTTGACCACTCCCTTTCCCCATCTTCAGTCCTTCCACTGAACTAACAATGTTTACAAATTCCCCTTTACTCAGTCCCCTTCAAAAATCCCATTGTAAGTTTTGCATCGACACAAGATGCTGCTCTTCCTACATCCTGTAAGAGTCCTTGTACTGCTGTAAGCAATCAGGCCCTTTTGTTTGCAGAGTTTTATGATGAAAGCTTCCCCACTGACTCACCTCGGTGCATTTCACACAATGGTGTCATCCTCACCCTTGGATAATCTTAGGAAAAAGCCAATCCAGTGTGCTTTAATTTTCACTGATTAGGTTTTTCCACTTATTATATTACTAGGATTCCTTGGCATATCACTGTTCCTTGCTTGGGCTTTGTGTTTTACTTGCTTAACTTTTAATTAGTCAGATAACCTAACAAAGGATTCTATGCTCCTTTACCTGCCAGACCTTCCATGTCTTGGAGGCCATGTAATTTCAGTTGCCTGCAGGGTAACATTGCAGCATTCTGAGCTGTCGAGAACAGCAGCTTCAAGGAAGGGCTGCTTGAGCCCTTTAAAGCACTGTGCTGGGGTACCACAATGCAGGCTGAGGTACTCAATAACTTCTTTACCTCAGTCTTCACTGGTACGGGCTCTGATTCCACAACTCAAGTCTTGAAAAATGAGGCCGTGTACCAGGGGAAGCAGGATCCACCCACTGTGTGTGAAGAGCAGGTTCATGAACACCTGAGAAACTTGGAGGTGCACAAGTCTATGGGACCTGATGAGATCCACACAAGGGTCTTTAGAGAACTGGTAGATGAAGTTGCCAAACCACTGTCCATCATATTTGAAAGGTCACGGCAGACTGGTGAAGTTCCCAGTGACTGGAGAAAGGGGAACATAAT
>VZTY01012536.1:0-30845 GCA_013400935.1 Turnix velox | reverse complement strand
AGCAGGCAGGGAAATTATATATAAAAAAAATAATAAAAATGAGAAACTCTGAGAAGGTCATTGCATTCAATCATGGATGGAGAGTTTTTGGGTCTGGTCCACTCTGATACACCTTGGTTTTGCTCTGGTTTAGCTTCATTCACTGCCACCACCACACTTCTCTTGGTTTTAAATCCCTGATTCTACAAAGTTTACCTGAATCTGCAAATTCTGCCCCAGCAGGACCTCAGCTGTGTAGAAGGACACATTCATTGAACATTATTTACAGAATAAATGCCATGAAACTTGAGAGCATATTGACACCTGGTGGGCCACCCAAGAGATGCCAACTTCTACCTGGAGCCTGGAGGCACTTGCTTTCTTCTCCTTGGCTAACCCTGCATCCTCCAGACCAAGTTCTTTCTGCTAGAAACCCATTGGAGGTTGTGTCAGTTCAGACCTGCAAGGATTTGGGTCTTTACATTCATGAGGAGAAGGAGGAGACAGCATTAACCTGAAGGAACACTCAAAATTTCATCTTGATGTCCCACGGATCTAGTGGGAAATGTCTCTTCCCATGGCAATGGGGTTGGAACTTGATGATCTTTAAGGTCCCTTCCAACCCAAACCATTCTATGATTTTATGACCAAAATCCCTCCAAACTGTCTCAACTACAAGCACAAAGAAGATTTGAAATGCTGATATAGCATGTGATATCAAAATAATGACAGCAAACCACATCTCAGCTTGATTGTAAATGGATGTTCCCTCAGAAGGGATGAAGATATTGTAAATTATCAACTTCGGGGTCCCAAATGAGGCAAAACCCACACTGAGGTGTCCCCCACGCCAGGGACAGCACCATGAAACCTGAACCAAAGAAAGGAAAAGGGAGCTGTTTGGGGTTTAATCCAGCAAAGGTCACCTCAAGTCAGGTGACAAAGTGACACCAAGAGGTCAGAAATGGAGCCCAGCTCTTTGTCTCCACCACAGAGCACTGCAAACACTTCTGCAAACTGATTTTAAATTAAGTTCTTAGTTATGATGGCATTTTAGCCCTCTTTTTTAAAAAAAACCCAAACAAAATAACCCCCCAAAAAAGAAGAAAGAAGAAAGAAAGACAGAAAAGAAAAGAAAGAAAAAAAGAGAAAAAAAAGAAAGAAAAAAAAAGAAAGAAAAAAAAAAGTGCATGTGCTCAGGTTAAATTACAAAATAAAGGCTGAAGGCTGGGGAGAATTTCTCTATTTTCTTCTAGTTCTAAGAAATAAAGAAATTGTTCTTGTTCCCAGGTCTGACAGTGCTTGAATCCACTTGACTTGCTACAGTGTGTTTGCCAGCCATCCTCTCCCGTTTGAAGGTACTAAAGATAACCCCATACTGGTATTAAACTGGGAAGTGGTGATTGTTTAGATGTAGAAATTAACCCTCTGTAGGTGTTGGACCTCACAGGCTTCTTAATATAAGAAATAAACCCCAAGGAGCCACTTTGTGGGTGCCAACAAGTGTTCCTGCCCTCTCTGGAGGTGGCTCCAGCCTCATCATCTCTTTGGGGCTGAGCAGTGCTGTAATTTTGGGGGAAATTTGGTGGCCCCATGAGCCCTTGGGGACATTCCAATGGTTCTAAATTGCTGGTAGGAGGAATTTATTGACAACACAGAGGAGGGATGTTCTGTTTCCACCAAAAGAAATCTTCTCACACAAAGGCCAAACTGTAATAATGAAAGACCTTCTTAATTAGCACCTTTCAGTCAATGAAACCCATCCTCCAGACCAGTGGCAAGCATGAGTGGTGCAGAATTTGGGTGATTTCTCCCCAAAGCAGCTTTAATGCTTCAATAATTAGCTACCTACCCCCTCAAAAGACAATGGAAGGGTAATTTAACAATTAGAAGAATCTCAGCTAATACAGGGACAATAAGAGCACTTAGAAGATGACAGGAGTCTTGCACTTCTTCAGGGTTTGATGAATAGAGAAATGCGTGATTCTCTGACAGGCTCTAATCGTTCCAAGTTAGCAGCTTTGTTCAAACTAAACCAGATAAAAAGATAAAAAGAGATTAAAAAAAACACAAAACCTCTGAACTAGAACTAGCTCTGACATGAAACGACAAGACCCCTTTGATCTTCCTTGATTGCAAGTGCTTTGGGGCACATGTTGCTCTGGCTCTGCAGGGGGTCAATTTTTTTAGTGTTTTTGGTTTTTTTAAGGGGAAAAATAATCAAGGGAACCTATTTATGTGCTTACAGCATGCCAGTGGACCAAAAATCATCACATGAAAAGCTTCCAAAAGATTGACCAGATGAGAAAGGGACTGAGGTTTGGCCTGTCCTGCAGGAACTTGAGGGGTTGACACTCACTGGGGTGATGCAGGAGGTGAAGAATTACCTGCTGTCTACTCAAAGTTCTGAAGATGCAGAAGGCAACCAGCCAAAAAGTGGTGCCAGCCACATTCTAGTGGACATCTGGCAATCCTGTCCTAGCTCTTTAGCAGGGGGTGTAGTGGTAGGATGAGGTTTGAACTGAAAGAGGGGAGATTTAGATGAGATATTAGGAAGAAATTCTTCACTCTGAGGGTGGTGAGACAACATCCCAGGCTGCCCATAGAGAAGGACAGGACTTTGAGCATCCTAGTCTGGTAGGAGGTGACCATGCCCAGGGCAAGGGGCTGAACTGGATGGTCTTTTTCCAACCCATTCCATGATTCTATGAAAAATAGAAGAGTTGGAAGAGACAAAGAAAAAGAAACCTGTTTGTTCACCTGGTCTCTTCACCAAGGAGAACTGGGCAGAGGGTAAAGCCCAGCTAGTGAAGGGATTTTTTTTTCCCCCAGGCAAATTGATGGATTGATGGCCTTTCAATTCTTTAAATAGGGGGGGAAGGGATGGAGAGAAAGTTCTGCCAGACAAATGCATGAAGAGAATGAACAAAACCCAGAGCACAGGGTTTAGTTTGGCCCCTGCTGGCTTTTGAGTTTGTGTCCCATCACATTGCTCTCCTTCAGGTTCAGAAAGCTTTGGCTCAGGTTTTAAGCCTTGATCCTCTCCTGGAGAAAAAGTCTTTACCCACAGTCTGAAGAAACCAGTGAGTCATGTGTCAGCAAAGCTCCAGGGATTTCCAGCACCTCTGGCTCCATCCAGGCTGCCCTTGGCCAAGAGCCACGTGGGGCATGAGGATGGCTGATTGCTCCAGCTCTGGTAGAAACAGATTTTATTCCCCCAGAGGGGAGAAGATACCAAAATGCTGATTCTGATAGGAGATTGTGAGTCTGTTTCCACGTGGGAAGTGAAAGCCCTGCACTCAGGAAGCACCTCACAGCAGTTCCCAACAACACCAGGGGGACGTGGTGATGGGAGGCCACCAGAGAGCTACAGTGTGGACATCTGAAAGCCTTAGAGAAGCACAAGCAGCTCATGAAGCCTGTGCAGCCACAGCACAACCACGGTACGTAGGCAACCACAGCACACAGCAGTAACATCAACTGGGATTAGTTTCCCATCCTAAGAAGTGGCCTCCATCCTTTTGGTGCTCAGAACATGTCCCAAAGTAGCAACACCTTGGAGAAGAAACCTCTCATGTGCAATCATTTCCAAATCTTTCCACTCCTCTCCTTTGCTAGTGTTGATTTGCCTCCAGTCCTTCCACCAAAATCCTTATGAAAGGCAGGTTAGCCTGGTGGAGATCTTCTTTTTAAATAAAAAGCCTTCTGAAATCCCATACAGCTCCTCAACGTGTCTCTACAGAGCCAGGATGACAAATGAAAAGCAGTTCTGCCATCACCCTATGTCCAAACCTCCATGGGTACCATGGATTCCTTAGTTCCAACAGAGGGGAGCAAGGACTCTGCCTCCAGAAAACGAAAGGGAAATTGGACTAAAAAGCCACGGATCTTCTTCAGTTCTTCTAAGGCTTTCACAGGATCATCATTGGCCAACTTGGGTTTGCTGATGAAGTCACGAAGCTGGGCTAAACTGTTCACCTGGTCACTCGGGAGGCATCTGAAAACCTGATGGAAAAAGGAAGAAAGGACATGTCAGCTCAGGTAGAGCTCCTGAAGAAGATCAAAACATCTCCTACAAATTCTTCAGGATGGAAGCAACTTAATTAACAGCCTGGAGAATGATGAGGGAAAGAGGTATCTTTCTACATGATGAAATTTTTCTACATGATGGCATTTCTACAAGATGGCATTTCTACAAGATGGCATTTCTACAAGATGGCAGAGGGGAAGCTCCAGGGCTGTCCCTGATGACTTCAAAAGCTCCTTAGAAACCAGAATTAAAATCTGGTTCAGGTAGAGCTCCTGAAGAAGATCAAAACATCTCCTACAAATTCTTCAGGATGGAAGCAACTTAATTAACAGCCTGGAGAATGATGAGGAGAAGAGGTATCTTTCTACATGGCAGAGGGGAAGCTCCAGGGCTGTCTCTGATGACCGCAAAAGCTCCTTAGAAACAAGAATTAAAGTCTGGTTCTCCTTCAGCTACAGTTCTCCTTCATTCAGGTTCTCCTTCTAGAAGCAACTAGAACACTATGGCCATGGTTCTCCAACTAGAAGCACTAAGAACACCATGGCCACTCATCAGAGCATCAGCTGATGGAAATAGAAGGAGGAGAAATCACCACCTTCTCAGGCTGACATCACACTTTGAAGATGCCTCCAGAGAAGGGGACTCCACAGCCTCTCTGAGTCTGTTCCAGTGTTCTGTCCCCCTCGCTGTGAAACACTTTTTTCTTGTATTTCTCTGGAAGTGTGAATCTTTGAGCTTTCCTGGATCCCCATGCTCTGACCAGAACTTTCTGGAGCTGGGAGGTCATCTGGGCAAAGACCTTGTGCTGATAAAGGGCCAGGTTGAAGTCAAACATCTCAAGGCTCATTTATTACCTGTAGAGGGAGTATTTAAACTGGAGAGGAGGGAAATGTCACCTACAGGGTGTCCCCTTCTGTCTCCCTCTCTACCTAGATGAGGCTGGATGAGTCACTGAGCAGCCTGGTCTAGTGGGAGTTGTCCCTGCTTATGGCAGGGGGGTTGGAACTAGATGATCTTCAGTGTCCCATCGAACCCAAACCACTCCATGAAGAAACTCCAATTTCTTGTCCACAGCTCATGCAATTGACACTACTCATTCCTTCAAAGCATCTCTGAAGGACCAGCTCCAGAAGATGGACCTGCTGTCCTTATCCTGTGCTGCTTCTCCAGTTGGCACCTGGCTGGGAAGGAGAGAAGGAAAAGGGAAAGATGTCATGTTCCTCACCTTGTCAAAGATGGTGGCATTGCGAGCAGCTGTGGAAATCCACACTTCCTTGAAGAATTTGTCACAGACAGGATCCTGGTGTTCTGGATTGAGATCAGAGCCACCAAGGACAACCCTGAGAAGACAAAAGGATCGATGTCAGGGCATGGAGTGATAGGACAAGGGGCAGTGGTTTGAAACTACAACAGGGTAAGTTTAGGTGAGTCATTAGGATAAAGTTCTTCCCCATGAGGGTGGTGAGACACTGGAAGAGGCTGCCCACAGAAGCGTTGGAAGCCCCAAACCTGGAGACATCCAAGCCCAAGCTTGCTGAGGCTCTGAGCAAGCTGATCTAGTGCAGGATGTCCCTGTCACTGCAGGGGGTTGGACTAGATGGCCTTTGAAGGTCCCTTCCAACTCTACAATTCTATGCTCATGGGTGATTGAAGCATCACATGCCCCACATCTTGTGAAATGCCAGCAGAGAAAAAAATTTCCTTGGGTTTTGCCAAACCTTGTGTTCTCCCAGTGACCTCCTGCTCCCAATTCCTGCAACAATCTGTCAGCCACAACACTGCCCTATTTTCTCTTTCTTTTCTTTTTTTTTCTGTGCAATAACTGTCCAGATGGGGAAAAAAAAAAGAAAGAGAAGAAAAAATGTCTTAACTAAAAAACAGCTGTGTTGTGGGCCAGATGGCTGCTCTCAGTGAGGAAACTTCTATCAGAAAGAGACACTAGCACAGAATCAAACAAAGAATCACAGAATATCAAGGATTGGAAGAGACCTCAAGAGATCATCTAGTCAATCCCCCTGGGCGAGCAGGAACACCTGGACCAATTGAGAGAGTGTAAAAACAGGAACTGGAAGTAAAATTTCACTGCCTTGTTGATAAGTTTGGGAAATCCTAAAGAAAAAGGATTTGTAAGCCAGGCTGGTGAGGTGAGGTGAGGACAGGAGTGGTGTAAGAAAGGCCCATGCCAGTGGGACAGCAGCAAAACTCTGGGCTACATGATGTATTGAGACCACATCTGGAATATTGTGTCCAGTTCTGGTCCCCTCAGTTCAGGAAGGACAGGGAACTGCTTGAGAGGGTACAGCAAAGAGCAACAAAGATGATGAAGGGATTGGAGCATCTCCCTTCTGAGGAAAGGCTGAGGGAGCTGGATCTCTTTAGCTTGGAGAAGAGGAGATTGAGGGGTGACCTCATTCATGTTGATAAATATGGAAAGGGTGAGTGTCAGGAGGATGGAGCCAGGCTCTTCTCAGTGACCTCCAGAGATAGGACAAGGGGAAATGGACACAAGCTGGAACACAGGAAGTTCCACAGAAATACAAGAAATTTTTTTCAGGGTGAGGATGACAGAACAGTGGTACAGGCTGCCCTGAGAGGATGTGGAGTCTCCTTCTCTGGAGACATTCAAACCCGTGGATGCATTCCTGTGTGACCTGGTCTGGGTGTTCCTGCTCTGGCAGGGGAATTGGACTAGATGATCTCTTGAGGTCCTTTCCAGTCCCTGTGATTCTGTGATACATCCAAATGATGCTAAACCCAAGCCAGCTGGATCCCCACCCCCCCATGGATGCTGTCCCCCCGCATTTGCCCTACCTGAAGCACCGCAGACGGAGGGACTGGGCAAACTTGCCAGCATTGTATTCCTCTCCATCCATCATGGAAGGGATGGTCTCTGTGTCCTGCACGATGATGGCTATCTCACTGTCCCTCTTGCCCAGCATGCTGCGGTCATTGATGTTGGCAGAACCTGGTGGGGGGAAAAAGGAAGCACTGGAGATGTATCACCACTGTATGGGATGCTCCTGCACACCCTCCATCACCACCCACCACCTCCTTCTGTGTCCCTCACCTCCATAGAGGATGATCTTTGGCTTTACTAAGTAAGACCTCAAGAGGGATTCCTTATGGATACTCAGATTGGAAAAAAAACGCAATTTGGAAGAAAAAAAAAAAAAAAACAAACAAAAAAACCCCGAAAAAACAACCAACCTACCTTATTTTTGCAGGATTTGAAAGCTCCAGGCTTGGAAGAGGGTGATTAACAGCCAAGCCCAGACCAGTATCTCATCATAGAATGGTTTGGGTTGGAAGGGACCTTAAAGATCATCTAGTTCTAACCCCCTGCCATGGGCAAGGACACCTCCCACTAGACCAGGTTGCTCAATGCCTCATCCAGCCTGGCCTTAAACACCTCCAGGGAGGGGATACACATATCTTCTGTGGCCTCCCAGGTGCCTTTGCAGAAGGATGCCAGAGCTTTCAGAAGTTTTAACAGCATTTGGTTTGGATCCTAAGTTACTGATGCAGGATGGGCTCCATGGATAAATCTGAACTAGATGATCTTCAAAGTCCCTTCCAACCCAAACCATTCTATGATCTTGTCTCTAGTAGTGTGAAGAACAAACAAAAAAAAGTCACCAGATACAGTAACACCACTGCAACAGATCCTCAGGCTCTAATTTAACCATTTAGCTCCCACAGTGACTGAATTAACTTGGGGGAGCAAACACTTCCAAAAGGAAAATCAAGCTAAGCTCCTCTCCATCCTTCCACCTCCATCTCCTGCTCCACTAGGATTCTATTTCCATGCACTGCCTCCTTTGTGGGTGGAAAAGGGATGACACCAGCTTCCCATCACCTCAACACCTGACAGATGTTGTATAAAAATCCATCCTCAGGTACATAAAAATCAAAATTAAGAGCTGTGTCAAGCCCCTGGACCTTCAAAGTTGCACTAACATTGTTATTGCAGCAATACTAAAGCCAATTCTTGGCTACTCCAAGTTCTGGAGTCAGGATCTGCTCCCCAAGGGGGTAACAGAGGAGCAAGCCCAAAAACAAGTCACTCAAGGCTACAGGCTCAACTGCTGCTTGGAAGGAGGGGAGTATTTTGAGTCTTGCAAAATCTGGCACCAAGTTATCCCTTGGCAAAGTTTTCCTTGCTGATGTAACATCAAAAAGGGTTTCTTTAAAGGAACAGGCTAAAAGTCTGATTTTTCTGCTGTGATAGAGTTCTGAGCCTGAGATCTTGCTGTTGCTTCGTGGTCTCAGAAGAAATATGGTAAAAAGCAGCAGATGAAATGCTCTCTATTACTTGTTATAACATATTTCCCCATTCCTCAGAAACAGAGCTGATAAATGACACATGTTGCCCACAGCTTCCAAATTTTACAGCACATTCTGTTCTTGAAGGAACAGATGACAAGTCTCACAAGTCTCCCTGCACAAGATACAAGGCAGATGGACAATATTCCCTGTGCTGGGATCCTCTCTTCACACACAGAAAGATTTTAAATCCCTTTCACTAAAAAACAAATTAAATGACAGCCTTTCCTCTCCTAACCCCCCTGATGTATTCACAGGTTTGGTGTTGTTTGGTGGTTGTTTCTTCTCTTTTTAACAGCAAAATGTTTCACAAGGCAAAAATCACAACACAAAGAGCTCTACAGCTGGGCAGAGAAGCCAAGGGATTGATGGAGATGTTAAGAAACCCCAAATACAAGCCCCCCTGCTCACCAATGATAACAGTGTTGTCATCAGCAATCAGCAGTTTGCTGTGAACATAGATGAGCTCTGTGACCAGTTTTCCTTCCAACTCTGCATATGTTCGAAGTCCACAGAAGGAAATGTAGTTTATCCACTTGTCACCAACTGTAAAAACCAAGAGGGGACACACACAAGGGGGTGAGGGAAGGTGGAAAAAGAGGAAGAAAAAGAAAACACCTCCTATTATGTAAAAACCCTGTATGAAAAATGGCTCACTTTGGCAATTTAGAAACAAAGAGCTGAGATAAATTTCTTTAAAAACCAGGCTTTTAAAGCTCCTTGCTCTGATCCTGCTTGGATATTTCCACACTGGTGAGAAACGACCTCAATTTCCCTCACCAGGGAGCAGGCAGGTGCACACACTCCATCCAAACATCTTAAAATAACTGGACCATGCCACAGTTCTTCTGCAGATCCTACAGAAAGAGGACTGGAAGCAGGTGTTTCATGCATGCACAGGATGGAAAACATGTCCTAATGTCTGCAGTTTGGCTTTACACCCATATCTAGAACAAACTGGGCATTATACATGCCCCTAGACCATGCCATGAAAAAGGATTTTCATGCTGCTTTGATTCCCAGAAGAGCAAATCCAAGCAGGAACCCCTCAGGGTGAGGAGGCAGCAACCTCAGTAGGAGCAGGTTTTCCCCTAAGTGCCAGAAACAAAGGCAGGGTGGGATTCATGGGGGAGGCAGAGGGCTCATTGCTCCCAGAAGCGTGACTCTACTTGGGATGTTCTCCAAAATTACACTGTTCTCAGCAGCTGCAGCCATGCTGTGATCCTCCCTGGGGTCCTCCCCTCCTCCAGATCAGGGCTGCATCCAAGTGCAAGGTCTCAGACCCAGCCTGAGCTCCATGACCTCACATTGGGATGAGGAGGTCACTCATCAGCCCCATCAGCACACAGTAAGTCCACACCTGAACCCTTCATCCACAGCAAGACCACAAAGAACACAACTTCTGCAGCCTGTGTCCATCCAACAGAAGCATCCCAAGACTAAGAAACACAAGAGAAAGGAATAAAACTCTTACCTTCTCCCT
Source organism: Turnix velox (assembly GCA_013400935.1). Classification (NCBI taxonomy): domain Eukaryota; kingdom Metazoa; phylum Chordata; class Aves; order Charadriiformes; family Turnicidae; genus Turnix; species Turnix velox. Next base: position 21,030 of record VZTY01012536.1, on the reverse strand, counting down.
TCAGCTGGCCCAGGATGGAGTTTTCTCCTCGACACATGGTCCTGGAAAGAAGGTAGGCAGCCATCAGCACCCCACTGACACTCCAGGCACAACAGCATATGCTGGAGCAGAACCAGGGGAGGTAAATGGCAAACACAGATGCCTCTTTGACACCCCAAGCAAGCAGAAGAAACATGGTGTTGCCATTTTTTTCCCCCAAATGGCTGCTGACACAGCAAGGGCTGCTCATTTCCTAAAGAAGTTCATACTAATCCAGCAACATTTCTCCCTCCTAGAGGAAACTGTGGGGAGAAATGTGTTGAGAACAGCTCTGAAGTGACATCAAGAAGGAAGCCAACACATGCAGAAGACCAGGTCATAGTCTATGTGATTATGGCTGAGCTGGAATGGCATCTTAATTTAACAAGAACAAGCCATGGGCAATTTCTAAGTAACTACAGTTGCCTGGGCAAAAGGAAGATCAGGGAGAAAGACCAGGTTTGGCAGACACACTGCTTTCCTTCTGCCTGTGACTCCTGCACATCCTTCTGGAGGTATGCTAGGAACCTTTCAGATAAGAAGGTCAAGAGAGGTGGATTTTGCCCCTCTACTTGGCTCTGGTGTGACCTCAACTGGAGTTACTATGTCCAGTTCTGGAACCCTCAGCATAAGAAGGACATTGAGCTGTTGGAGGAGGAGGGCCATGAAGATGATCAAAGGGCTTATGAGGACAAGCTGAAGGAGTTGGGGTTGTTCAACCTGGAGAAGACAAAGCTCAAGGGGGACCTCAAGTGGCTTATCAATACATCAGGGGGGCTACAGAAAGGCTGGGGTAGGACTTTTTAATAGGGTATGTGATGGAAGGACTAGAAATAATGGATGCAAATTGGAAGAGGGGAGATTGAGGCTCGATAGAAGAAAGAAATTCTTGACTGTGAGGGTGGCGAGACCTGGTACAGGTTGCCCAGAGAGGTTGTGGATGCTCCCTCAATCCCTGGAGGTTTCTAAGACCAGGCTGGACGAAGCACTGAGCAACCTGGTCTAGTGGGAGGTGTCCCTGCCCATGGCAGGGGGGTTGGAACTAGATGATCTTCCAACCCAAACCATTCAATGATTCTACCACATTGCAAGTACCCCTTTCCAAAAATACCTGTAGTTGAAGTGCATGATGGCCTGCAGAGCATTCCCCCCTCCTGTAGAGATGTCTCCTTCAAAGCCAGGCAGCAGCGGGATCACCACATACACTCTATAACGCTTGTTTTCCCTGGAATGATAGTTGGGGAGAAATATTAGGACTCCCAACATTACACATTCATACATGTTGAGCCCCTCCTTGGGTTCATATTCCCCCATGTAGACTTGGTTTCCATCCAAAGTTACTACAAAAAGCAAAGTGTGAAGGCTATTTCCAGTCCCAGCTCTTCATCTCCCATCATTAACACTCAAACCTTCAGGGGTGGAAGGAATTCTTTATTCTTAAACAGCAAAAGAAGCTGAAATAAGCACATTTTTTTTCACTGAAAAAGGGAAGGTTCATTATTTGGCATGTTGTATCACTGTAAAAGTTCTTTTGAGCATCCTGATGGCCCAGCCATGATGCTGGTGCAGACTGGTGCAAACCCCAGCAGAGATTACAGAGCTGTCACAGGCAAAAATCCTAAATTACACCTCACATTCCAACCTCATCCTGGTTTTTAGAAGTTAGAAATATCATCAAAAGGCAGGAAAAGCTCAGAAAAATCGCTGATACACCTCAAGGCAGAAAAACTCAGCTTTGACAATCTCAAGCTGAACCTTATATTGAGTTGGGAATCCCCAAACTTAAAGCTAAGTCCCCCAAAACTAAACAATCAATTATTCCAGAACAAAATGCACCACTGTGGAACTACCTGGAGCTTTTTTTAAAGCCCCTCTTTGGGTTTGTTTTGCTAGGAAGGACCAGTTACACCGGTTCCAACAGGATGCTCGGAATCCCCTGAGCCCCAGAGGGGAGAAGGAGAAGAAGAAGAGAAGGAGAAGAAGAAGAGAAGGAGAAGGATGCTCCATTGATGTTTGCAGCCACTAGATGGCAAACGCAGTTTAATCAGGACAAATTCACTTCAGGAGCAGGCAGAAGATGAGAAATCCTGCATTTTTTTGTTTAAATATTCATTTCTCGTGGGAGTTTTGCTTGTGGATTTAAGGAGATGGGAATAATGAGGAACTGTGGTGTCATCTGAACTTGCAGGGAGACAGTAAGGACTTTTTTTTTCCCCCTTAATTTCAACCAAATCTTGCTCATAGCTCTGCTATACAGTGTGACCTAGCTTCAGTGTGACAGCAAACCTCTCAAACAACTAATGAGCTCTTATCCATGCACAGGAGATTCTGAAACCAAGCCTGTTTTTATCAGGAAAAACGATCTCCCCACAAAAGCATTCCTAGAAAAGCAGCTTGTTTGTCAAACTGGTTGAAGAGCCATCCTATGGGGGAAAAAAAACCCCAGGAGAACAAGAAATTAATGTTGCTCATTACATCAGTAGCAAATATTTAGTCTAGAAGAGTGAGAAGTGTACAAGATTACCTAAAGAACTTAAATCTACAGCTAAACAACTTTGTGTCATCTGTGATGTTCTCCTGGGGCAGTTTGGAACACAAGCTCTTGATGTAAACCATGTAGGGCTGGAATTTACCTTTAATCTTTGACAATGTCAAGCTGGAGCTGAACCTTATGTTGAGTTGGGAATCGCCAAAGTTTAGCTGGCATGATCCTGGCATCAAACTGGGATAACAGAGGAGTGAAGCAAGCATTGCATGTGAAAATGGGTCAGACAAGAATTTGTGGGACTTCCTTTTGTACCAGGGTTCTTGATGCTTGGACAAAATGACACCCTTGATATGAAATTTATAAAAGAACATTTTAGCTGATTATCTGTAGAATATGTTGCTGCACTGGCAAGTGATGCCAGGGAGTGAAGGCAAGGAAATCTGGAGAGGCTTTTCAAGGGGACACCAACCTCCACAGGACAAGGGGAAATGGGTATAAGCTGAAACTTCCAAAGAAATGTAAGAAAAAAACCCCATTTTTCACAGTGACGGTGACAGAACACTGGGACAGGCTGCCCAGAGAGGTTGTGGAGTCTCCTTCTCTGGAGACATTCAAAACCAATCTGGATGAGTTCCTGTGTGACCTGGTCTAGATGTTCCTTCTCTGGCAATGGGATTGGACTAGATGATCTCTTGAGGACCCTTCCAATCCCTGATATTCTGTGAAAACACCAGCAAGGCCATTCCCAGTTGTATTTTCTACACCCTGCCCTTACTGTGGGTCACTGTGCTCAGGCAGTTGGAGCATTCCATGATGCAGGGTTGTATCACACTCCTTTTTCCTGTGCTTCACACCTTGCACAGCCCTGGCACCACTCCTCCTTTTACCCTGGGTGAGAAAAATCCAGCCCAGCCTTTCATCCTTAGCTACCACCAGTTGCTCAGAGATTACTGAGCAGCTCCACCCTGTCCTTAAGGGCATAGCAGATAACACTCATGTCCTCCTGGTGTGAATCATCCCCCTCTTTCCAGGGTGCTTCTGAGGAAAACTTGTCTCATGGCAGCTCCCAGGACCTTGCAGATACTGCTCATCCCCTGCTGTGTGCCTCAGCTTTACCCAAGTGGAAATTTCCAAGCTGAAGTGCCAGAGAGAGAAAGAAATTTCAGTGACTGCAAGGACAGGACTTCTGAAAAACCAGCCCCAGCAGAGCTCTGGGGAACTATAATGTAGAAAAAAATAATCACTGTAAGGATGAAAGGGCAGTTACCTGCAAGGATCTTCTCCATGTATGGCAAAAAGATGTGGGAGAGATACAAGGAAGAAGTTTAGAAAGTTCTCCAGCAAGATCAGGATGCGGTTTTGAGACTATATATATATACATAGTGTCAACATCTAAATCCTATGTTTATGTAATAGGTCCTCCTTGCAATGGCTGGAGGTTTTAAACACCCTCCAGCAGTCACCAGGAGAAGCTGGTCAAACAATAGCTGAACCCTGAGGTGACTTTACTTCCCNGATTGGAGAAGATTGAGGGATGACCTCATTAATGTTTATAAATATGGAAAGGGTGAGTGTCAGGAGGATGGAGCCAGACTCTTCTCAGTGACCTCCAGTGACAGGACAAGGGGCAATGGGTGCAAGCTGCAACACAGGAGGTTCCAAGGAAATATGAGAAAAAAATTTGTCAGGGTGAGGGTGACAGAAGAGTGTCCCAGGCTGCCCAGAAAGGGTGTGGGGTCTCCTTCTCTGGAGACATTCAAACCCCACCTGGATGCCTTCCTGTGTGACCTGATCTGAGTATTCCTGTTCCAGCAGGGGAATGGGACTAGATGATCTCTTGAGGTCCCTTCCAATCCCTGATACTCTGTGATTCTCTAAAGATAATGTAAAAAGGCCACAAAACCCAGTTCAACCTTCTTGCCCATCCTCCGCACAGCTAGTTATGGTGCTTAAAAGCAAGTTTAATGACACCTTTGCAAGTTCCACCATTAAGAATACATTTGCATCAGGGTTAAGTCCAGAAGAATCAATTTCTGGCTGCCAAGAAACCAGTGAAAAGCCTCCCTGCTGCAAACACAAGAAGTTTGAGTGCCTCAGCCCTGCAAAAGCTACTGTAAAGCTGTGGTTATTAAGATACTGTTTTACATCACACCACAAAAATGCTTCTGGAAGACTTTCATTGCCTTGTAAAGAGCATGTTACCTGTGTGCCTTAAGAATCCTCTGAGCAATGGCATCCCCGACCTTGTTCCAGACAACTTTGTCATCAGCACAGCTAATAAAGAACTGGTTCTGCAGGAAAAGCAAGCAAAGCTCCTGTTAGACACTGCCAGCAAGGAACAAAAAAGGCTTTTACATGCTTTATTTCAGACCAAGAGCAACTCAAGATAGCTGGGTTTTCTCTGCCATTTGAGGCTGATTTTTAAAAAAAATTATTAAGTCTATGCTTGCTTAGGGAATTAACTTATCATTATTTATCATACTTCTTGGGAATTTTACATAAAGAACATCCTACCAAAAAGCTAAAAAAGGCAAAATGGATCTTACTTCATCCAGTGCTGAGGGTCCCTCTGATATAGGAGCAGCTCAAGGCTGTAGGTGAGCCAGCCCAGCCCTATGAGTGGGAGCTCCAGGGGACAATGCAAAGCCATGAAGGGGACAGGAAAACTATTGCACAGGCTGTTAAAGCCACTGGCAACTCTGCAAAGAGGCTCATAAAGGAAAGGCTTACCTTTTCCTTGTGGACTTAAGGTTGTTGGGCTATATACCTGGTCCAAAGACCACAATGAAGTCAAAGGAAACAGCCCAAGAATTCCAGGCTGATGCTGTGTTCATCAAAAAACCTAAGACCAAGCCTCAAGGGGTGGAATTACCCTCCTGATAGCTATGCTCAGGGCATTATCACCCTCTTCTTTTCCCTCATTACCACTCACTTCTATGTAGATGTAGTGCTTGCTGTTCTCTATCACGTTGACATAAGCAGTATGGATGGATTCCTCGTGGTATTTAATGCCAGCAGACCAGTCAGCAGCAGAACGGATCACCTGGAAAGCAAGATATCAACCCCTTCAGCTCCCTTCTGTCCCAAGACAGCACAGCATCACATCACAACTGTTTCACTTGTCAGCATTTCACAGGATCACAAAACATCAGGGATTGGAAGGGACTTCAAGAGATCATCTAGTCCCATTCCCCTGCTGGAGCAGGAACACCCAGATCAGCTCACACAGGAAGCCATCCAGTTGGATTTGGAATGTCTCCAGAGAAGGAGACCCCACACCCTCTCTGGGCAGCCTGTGCCACTGTTCTTTTTTCTCATATTTCTGTGGCACCTCCCTTGTTCCACCTTGCTCCTTGTCCTGTCATTGGGTGCCACTGAGAAGAGCCTGGCTCCATCCTCCTGACACTCACCCTTTTCATATTAATAAATATTAGAATTATAGAATGGTTTGGGTTGGAAGGGACCTTCAAGATCATCAAGTTCCAACCCACAGGGACACCCCCCACTAGACCAGGTTGCTCAGTGCCTCATCCAGCCTGGCTTTAAATACCTCCAGGGAGGGGGCATCCACAACCTTTCTGGGCAACCTCTTCCAGTGTCACCCCTCAGTCTCCTCTTCTAAGATAACATGAGCAACTTTTACCATTTATATACCATTTGAAATAAGGAAAATGCTCAAAACCCAGTATTAATGCTCAAAAAAGATTTGATTACAAACCTAAATACCCTGTCCCAGTCTCCGTGTTGTTGCCCTTCCCCACCTGAGCAGCTCCAGCTGCAGAAGCCTTATTTTTGCCTTAAAATCTTTTAAAAACCTGCTTTTAAAACAATTTCCAAGCCTTGGGGATGCACATCTAAACCAGTGGTCTCCTCTCCAGCACTTTTTAAAGCTGGCTTCCTACTGGAGCAATAAGTCAGTTGGATAACACTGGCCCTGCCTTTGTCCTGAGCACATTCATTTTCTCTGCCAAATTCTTGCACAAGCCAGCCCATTTTTGATGCCATGGCTTTTAAAACTCAGAGCAGTTGAGCTGCAAGCATTAATGATTCATTTTTACTGGAAATCCACAGGCAAAGAGAGAGATCCCCAGGGCACATTCTCCCTCTGCTTCCTTCAGGCACCTGGAGGTGTCTCCATCCTTCTTTTCTCCTCTCTCCCTCTTGTCTTAGTAGCTGAGCTTGTCCTTCACTGTCACCTCTTGAACTTCTTTAACCAACACAAGGGCAATAAATGTGATGTTTGCTGTGGGCTAGTGTATAAATCCTGAACAATGCAAGCTCTCATGCAGACTGCAAAGAGATAAAAGGCATCAGTCCCTGCCAGAGCATTAAATTTTCATTGGATTTACATCAGGAACTAGATGCTGCCTCACCACATCATGTCTTTAGCAGCACTGGCTGCTATCTGCAAAGTCTGGAATGGAGAGAAAGGAAAAAAAAAAACGCCAAAAAGCCTTTAGCAGGAGGCTCTTTGACCCTTGCAAAATCACTGTCCAAGAGAAAAAACACAAAAACTGAACTAAAGAGGCTGAGAGATCACATAGAATGGTTTGGTTTGGAAGAGACCTTTAAGATCATCTAGTTCCAACCCCCCTGCCATAGAGGAACTGGAAAGAATAATAACATCAATCTTATTTCTTCAAGAAATATGGCCAAAAAAGGCAGTAATCCTCCCCACAATGGATAAAAGCAGGTTGTTNCTATGATTCTATGAAAAGAAATCCTCTGCTCAGTTTAGTTCCTCCTTTGGGAACTGTTTCTAGTTCTGTAATCAGTACAGCTTAGGATTTAGAAGCTGAGGCTCATCTTGTGGTTGGAGTGCACTCAGGGGACACAAACTTAAGAAAAGAAAAACCCTTAAGAAAAAAACCTCCCAAAAAAGCTGTCACAAACACAGCTGGGGAGCCAGAGAAGCATGATGATGCTTGAACTAAAACTATTTCTCAACCAGATGCAAGCCCCATTTCGTGGGCTGATGTAAAATGCCTGTACCAGNTTTTTTTTGTCACTTCTGAAATCAAACCATTACCTACTGGCCACAGAGGTTTATTTCAGACATACATATCCACCCCCCAAGTGTATGTCAAGTAATAAAGTCTCACATCTGAGCTGAATCCTTTTCTCTGGCCCAGCCTGCACCTCCACATGTGCTGTGTTCACCCTCCCTGCCCAGGGGGAAGACTCTGTCAGCACAATCCCCAACCTCCCCCAAAAAAAAAGCCTTTCTTGCTCCCCTCCTCTGAGAAAGGAGAGCAAAACCAGATGGTGGGATGAGGGCAAAAGCTGCTGCTGATGGGTCAGAGGCTGGAGCCTGCAAGCAAGGCTGCAATCCCCACAGATCCTTTGTGCTTGCCCTTCCTCTGATCTGCCCACAATTGAAGGCAGATTTGCTCACTGAGCTCAGAAACAAGAAAATCAGCAGCCAGAATTGCTTCAGTCCATCACCCCACAGCCAGGGAATGGCCAATGGAGGCTGGATTTTATCCCAGGGCAGTAACTTCTGGCTCTAGAGCCAGTAAAAAAGCATCGAAACAGGGATAACATGGGTTTTGGCACATGGGTGGCCAGCCAAAGGAGCAAGAAGTACAATATTATTTGTGACTTTTTTGGTTGGAAGGGACCTTTCAGATCATTGAGTCCAGCCACCAACCCAGTTCCAACAAGAACCATCCCTAAACCATATCTCTAAGTTGCTCCAGCCCTCTGATCATCTTCGTGACCCTTCTCTGGACCTGCTCCAACATCTCAATGTTGCTCTCCTTGAGCTGCTCATCAGAAAAACCTTCAATGGATTTTTATTTAATGATCATTCCCTCTCACAACCTCATAGAATGGTTTGGGTTGGAAGGGATCTTAAAGATATCTAGTTCTGACCCCCCTGCCATATGCAGGGACACCTCCAACTAGACCAGGTTGCTCAATTCCTTGTCCAGCCTGGCCTTAAACATCTCCAGGGATTAAGGGTGCATCCACAACTTCTCTGGGCAACCTTTTCCATTGTTTCTCCACCCTTAATCAGATTCCTCAGGCCAGGAGAGTCACAGATTTGACTCATTCCAGTGATCAGTATGTAAAAGTATTTTTTTAAATAACTTTTTCATCATTTTTTAAAGCCTGGGAACTGCCAACTACTCTGAGCAGCCATCACATACATGTCATGGGAGCTGCAAAGTTTATAGAAATTATTTTTACCATAAGAAATTGATTCTAATTAAAAAAACCACAGNGCCTAAACTTCCCCTGGTGCAACTAGAGACCTTTTCCTCTTCTCCTATGGATGAAAAAGTCAGTGGAGGATTTTTTGGGTATCATCTGCTTTTTTCTGCCTTGGACTGTGTTACNAAATAATTATTCAAAGGTGAATTACATGCACTGCATATATAGCTAACTGGGATTTTAAATAAAGGATCTTGGTAATTATGACTGCCCCAAAGGAGAGTGTGGGCTGCCTGCACAGAACTGAAGAGGACCCATAGGGCCAAGTGTCTGCATAATAAAATGGAGATAAAATTCAGCACAGAAAGATTGCACTTAATGCTGGCCACAGAGCAAGGCATCAGGGAGCCTGCTGGACTGTTCTGAAGATCTCAGATAAATATTCTGTGGGCAACTTCAACCCATCAGGCCTTTCGAAATCATAAAAACCAAATGTTAGGCATCAAAAGACAACAAGGAAAAAACCCCACATAGTTATATAAACTCATGGTGCTCCCTCAAGTTGAATAATGCATACAGCTATGTCTCACCTCAAAAACAGAGGAATAAATTCATGCATCTCTACTGAAAGAGTTGCATTAATTTATTATAATTAAGGATCTCACCACCTATGCTGCAAGTTAAATGGAATTGTTTTTAGGACCTGCTTGTCCTCCTTGGCTGAAGCTATTTTTTATCCCTTAGTCCTCCTGGTGCTTTCAAAGGATGCACGTTAGTATTTTTTCTGCCCTATTTTAACACTTTTTGTAAAATCAGAACAGGTTAATATATATGGAAGCAAAAAGGAGGTGCAGAATTCTCTCTAATGGCATTAGATTAAAAAAAAAAAAGTATTAATAGTCCTATAATTATTTGTCTTTCTGCAAAGGGTCTCTCAGGCATGCTGGAAAGACACAATAGAAGAAATCCTACCAGTATGTGAGCAGAAGAACATCATCACCCACCTGGACTGTTGCAGGAACAGAATCAGGCACCTGGTACTTCAGCTCATGAGCAGTTTGTTGAGATTTTGGCAAGAGGAACGGGTAGGACAGAGATCGGTATTTGGGTTTCATGATCTATCCAGTGAAGAAACAATAAAAAAACAAGGAAAAAATACTTGAAGAGATTGTAAAAGAGCAGAATAAAATGAAAAATAACATGGATGAGGCAAAGGGTGTATTTATTCCCCTGCCATCAGCCTACCTTGGTGAAGTTCCAGCGTTGGATGAAGTGTCGGGCGACATCACGTGCTGCTTTGCCATGGACCACGGAGGAGATGTCATGCCAGGGCATCCTTGGGGTGGTGTATCTGTCAATGAAGTCTAAAGGACAGGAAAAAACATTTGCACCTTCTCAAATAACATGGAGAAACACACTGTCCTTCTCAAACCAAACCTTCTTGGACACAGCACTGAGGGCTGTGCAGAGAAATTATCATATAATTGCCTTCAATCCCAAATCCATGGACCGTAACCATATAATTGGCCCTAGAACCTCTCTAAGAGAGTTTTGCTGCTTCTTCCTAGCAGCTAAACCAAAATAACTTCACTCCTCTGGCTCAGAAGCAAGGGAAAAAAACACTTTGGGACTGAAAATATGTGGAAAAGGGTTTAGGGGAATGTAAAGACTTCCAAAGGCACTTACCAGCAAAAGGCTTGTCAAGTTGAACCCAGTCTTTGAAGACAAAGTTGCAATAGTCTTTCCCATGCCAGAACCTGGTTTCTCCAAGCAGCTCACCCACACCAGTCTTCAAGCTGCGGATGGATCCTTTATCTGTCACAAGCAAAGGAGATAAAAACACTCCAAAGTCATGATTGTCCATGACATGAGGTTGGAGAAAGACTCTCAGCCACAGAAAAAACAGGAGGATCTGTTTGTCCATCTTGGCTGAAGCTATTTTCTCCCTTAGTCCTCCAGGTGCTTTCAAAGGATGCATGTTAGTATTTTAATGCCCTATTTTAGCACTTGTTATAAAATCAGAGCAGGTTAATATATAGGATGCTGTTACAGAAACAAAGAGCAGAATTCTCTCTAATTACATTAGACTAAAAAGAGCATTAATAGACTAAAAAGAGCATTAATCATCCTATAATTGTCTTTCCACAGTCCCAAATACTGCCATGTGGCTGTCCACACCCTACTGAGGTTGACCTTAGATGATATATATGTACATGAACACCACATATATCATCTACTTAATATATTTTATAGGATTAATAAACTAATTCTGACTTCTCTGCTAGAAGGTTTATTGCTTTGTCTCTCTAGCAGGCTGTATCTCCCCTAATAAAAGGAAGTCTTTATAGAATCATAGAATAGTTTGAGTTGGAAGGGACCTTAAATATCATCTAGTTCCACCCCCCCTGCCATAGGCAGGGACACCTCCTAGCTTGGAGTTAACTTCAGGGAAACAGGAAATCTGTCTGTAAAAAGTAATGGTGTACAAACTCAATATAATCCAGAACCAGATGATTAAAAACCTTATGTTCTTCCCTCATTAAATATTGTGGGGTTTTTTTGCTTGATTTTCTTTTTCCAAATAGCAATGCCCTCTTTTGATCCCATTTTACATAATGAAGAAATGGATCCCAAACTCTAAACTGATGGTGACTCAACATGATCTTAAACACTGTAGACAGGGAGAGTCCCTCCTAGCTGGATCCCTTTCCCAAGGCACATATTTTAGGTACAAAGTGAACTTTTTCCTCTCTTTTTCCTCTCTCTTAAGAAAAGATGTTGGCCTAGCCCAGAAAAAATTAACTATTATTATTTCCTGACCCTGAGAGCAGCCTTCATCCACCCTATCAAATAGGAGTGAGACAGTGGCACTGAGATATAGTGGAGGAGACATTCAAGGCCAGGCTTGATAACACTCTGAGCAACTTGATGTAGAGCAAGATGTCAAGATATCCCTGCTCACTGCAGGGGGTTGGACTAGATAATCTTTGAAGGTCCCTTCCAACTCAACACACTCTATTATTGTATAATTACCAAGTAACATGACAGCAGAAGATTTCTCCTAACCCAACCACATTACCAGGTAGCCATGAAAACCTCCCTTAGCACAAAAAGGACCCCAGATTTTTTTAATAGTTAACAAAATACACATCAACAGCAGTACAACAAGACCAGGTGACACCAAGCAAGCTCTACTATGACCCCACCAAGCTGAGAAGAGCCAAGCCATGCAGCAGGGATGCACCCGAGCTGCCTTGAAGCCTGAGCTTCTAGTGAGAGTCCAGATGGAGCTGGGGAATCACTGACCCTGCATGCTGGAATGACAAGGGGGGGACATGGGGTACACCATCTGGCCAAAACACACTCCATCTACTGATCTTTGATGGCTGGAAACTCATGAATGGGTGTGAGGTGATCACCATGCTCCCTTTCCTTGAAGCAAATGCTTCTCTTGTTACCTGCCATTACTTTCTAAACATTATCTCATAATTGGCAATTCATGCCTTAGAGGAAGACATTAAGAAGATGTTGAACTGCTCCTCAAGCCTCACCAGAGCTAAAACTCAACCAGTCCTTCCACCACTGGGTCCAGAGATCCCAACCTCCCAGCTCCTCTCTCAATTGAGTATATTTTCATTGATTTTTTTTTTTTTTTAATCAGGGGCAAAAGGGAAGACCTCTCAAGTCTTCATCCAAACATAGATCCTGCAGCAGCAGCCACTTAGCTGTTTCGTCCCTCTGGCTGCACCAGTCCTCCAGCTTTAAGCTTATTTTTAAAATACTCACTGCAGAAGTTCCCAATTGCAGTCACAATCCCCTTCCTTTACAGGAAAGGAACTGCTGAAATAAACACATGACAGAAACAGAGTTATTTCCTCAACTGTTTTTTGCAGATTTCTTTTTTTTATTTCTTTATTTGTTATGTTTTCATGACTTGCTTTAAAAAAAAAACATGTTGCAGTTTTTGAAGCTTCTGGAGAAAGCCCTTCTGCCAGGATGTCTTCGAGGGGGTGCTAAGGACTCTGGGGGAACAACAAGCAGTGAAGGCTGATCCTGGCACCCAACTAAACTCTCACCATTGTTAATCATGCAAAAACCTTGGCAGTCAAAGCCTTAAAGGGGGTCTGCACACCTTTGCCTTCCTCCACTTACCCTCCTGAGGCTCAGCAAGCCCCTGTTTGGCTTCAGTGTGGTGATGGAACATTTTCAGGTGGGGTTTTAGACTCTGGATTATATTTGGTTGACTTCTAGTGGGGCTACAGTAACCTGCAGAAAGTCAAGATGCTCTTTTTTATCACCAAAACACACCTCTGCTTCTGCCACACTGGTGCCTGGTTCCATCTGAAGATACTTCGTGTGGTAGGAGCTCCAGAGAGATGTCAGTTGGCTGGAATTTCAAGTTAGCAACAAGCAAAGGACCAAATTCAAGACCTGGATTTTTCTAAAAATAATATATTCAAGTGGAAAAGCCTGGCTATAACCTGAGCTGACTGCAACCAAGGTACATGGTACAGCCAGAATCTGGAGAAAGTTCTGCAGGAAGCAATGGAAATCCTATTAAGTTCCCATCACAGGCTTCAGGAGACTACTTCAGCAACAGAATCCAGAAAAGACACCTTGCTAGAACAAATTTCCTCCTAATTTTATCCTGTTTTTGAAAGCTGCACTCAAATATTCAACTACTGAATAACTAAATGAGGAATATTTCCAACCAAGGGGAAGTGATTTAAACCCAGGTAACACCAGGCTGGGAGAGAAAAATCACATTCAGAAACTGTTTTTAATAAATACAAGCTGGAAAACTAAAGATTCAATCCTCCCTTGCAGAGCAAAACTTTGCCAGCAGTATAAATGTTAGGTATCAGATGGCTGATGCCAATTGCTGATTAACTAAATGCAAATCTAACTTTTAAAATAAACTTTTCTGTTCTATTTTGACTACATATTGACTATACTCTGTTGTTGTTTTTCTAGCTGAGACATTCATCATTCCTTCCTTTTTAAAGGACACATTGCCCTAGAAATCTGACGAGTCTGCCCATACACCCACCACCCCCTCCCCCAACTTCCACAAAGGTTTTATCTATGTTTTTCAGTAAAAAAACCCCCAAAAAACAAAACTTACTGGATTCACTGTCTATGCTGCTGACACTGTCAGCATGGTGAATGCCATGCTTATGGAGATGCTTGTAAATGGTGAACCTTGAAAGCTTTTTGGGTTTCCCCACTCCTTTCATTTTGGACATGTCTGGGGCATCATCTGTGTTCCTCTGGTACACGTGACCTTCTGGGGATGAAGCTTCTGACTGCAGGGGGATGCGTTCAGATGATTCTGCTGCAGACTAAAGACACAAAAGATTCATCTGGAGGTGATGCACGGACAGGTTCTCCTTAAATTACAGATGATATTAATGCCCAGAAACAACCATGGGCCATCAAAGAACATCCTTTGATGAGAACCACCAATGCTTTCATGAGAAAAACTGTATTGAGGAGGAACTCCACAGAAAAACCCATTGATGTTCTCAATATGTCACACATGCTTTAGGTTCTCCTTCTCTGGAGACATTCAAACCCTGCCAAGATGTCTTCCTGTGTGACCTGCTCTAGGTGGTTCTTCTCCAGCAAGGGGATTGGACTGGGTGACCTCTTGAGGTCCCTTCCAATCCCTGACATTCTGTGACTGATTCAGTCCCACAAGTTTATTCTGGATTATTACTCCCCTTGAAACCCTTATAAATCTAGACTTCTTGACATTTTTAGAGATCTCAGACAACCACATCATCAGAAAGTTCATCAAAAAACGTCCCAAATATCCAGAAGTTTGGAGCATTGAGCATTTCTAAGTTTTATTGAGAATGGAGCCTCCAGGCAGTGACTACTTATCCAAACTCCAGGGGAAATTTCACTATCTCCATGTCCTACCAAGAGCTAACCAGGATCTAGCCCTAAAGAGTTCTTCAAACTACCTCCTAAACCCATCTTCATGTTTAGAAGCAGACCCATCTTGTTCTCCACCACTGCAAACCTGTCAAGGAGAGATGTTGAGGGTGTTCTCCTCCACTGCAGACCCTACAAGGAGAGATGTTGAGGGTGTTCTCCTCCACTGCAAACCTGACAAGAAGAGATGCTGAAGGTGTTCTCCTCCACTGCAAACCTGACAAGGAGAGATGCTGAAAGTGGCCACCAGCTGAGCCAAGCTCACTTACTGCCAGGTTGAAGGTTGAGACTGACTTCACCATCCTCTTCACACTGCCCACATCGGTCAGGCGATGCTCATCATCATCCCACCTGCCATAAGCCAAGTCGATGCCACCCACAAATGCCACTGACTGGTCAACAATCACAAGCTTCTCGTGGTGGGCCCAGAGATACACAGAAGAGGACACGTGGTCTGGATGTCTCATCACCTGAGGAGAGAAGCAGCAGTCAAGCTCAGGGTGTCATTTCCCAGTTTCCACCTCCAGACAGAAAAGCTGCCCATTTTTTTGTCTTTTTGGCTGCTCAAGATGATGGGGAAGCACAGAAGATGCCTCCACACAGACTGCTGTGATTAGTGAAGCTCCATGACCTTCAGTTTTATTGGCAAGGAGGTGTTTCTGGGGTTGGGGTAGGTCACAGTTTGAACAACAGTGTTTGCAACAGGACTACAGTCAAGGAAACTGTTCCAGCAAATAAACCCATACTTTTGAGTAGAGCTATAATAGCCCAGCTTTCAAACACAGAAAGAAAACAACATATTGGCCATCTGACTCACTTCTTCAGTTGTTGCCACCACATCAGTGAAGTGAGACGTTGGCTGGGGGTTTTTTTTCTGCATTTTAAAAATCAGCAAGTTGGTTGACATTTTGTTTATGGGATTCGTTTTGACATGTTTTTATGGCAAAGTAATTTGTATCTATCCACACAGAATATGGTCTTATTTTCTGAATTTTAAGGCAGCCATTAGATCACCTTCTTAGGGGAAAAGCTACAGATGCTCCCAAATGCCCTTGGACATCTATCTAGAACATACCCTCCAGTTATACCTTCCAGGTGATGGTGACTGGATCATAGAATCAGAATAATTTAGGTTGGAAGGGACCTTAAAGATCATCTAGTTCCAATCCCCCTGCCATGGGCAGGGACACCTCCCACTAGATCAGGCTGCTCAGTGCCTTGTCCAGCCTGGTCTTGAACACCTCCAGAGAGGGGGCATCCACAACCTCTCTGGGCAACCTGTTCCAGTGTCTCGCTACCCTCACTGTAAAGAAGTTCTTTCTTATGTCAAGTCTAAATCTACCCCCCTCCAAATTACATCCATTGTTTCGAGTCCTCCCATCCAATATCATATTAAAAAGTCCTTCCCCTAATGCTTTCCTTCACTGCAACAAGTGATCTGAGTGACAATAAATCTATTATTCCAGCAGCCTGTTAGGATCATCTGCTTCAGCTGCCCCAACTCATCACCTGCTCTGTGGCAGAGCAAGTAGTGTAACAGCACAGGATAGCCCTATGCTGTTAATTTACATTTATTTTATGTGAAAATTAAACATCCAGTGTTGACTCTCATCATCTACATATGAACAGAAATGCTGAAAAGAGACAATATTCTTGAAGTGTAATTTTCTATTTTATGTGACCCCATTAACTCATTAGATGAAACACCTTCCTGATGAATTAGATGAATGGTTGCTTTAGCAAGTCCAATCTAAGCAATGAGATGTTCAATTACAAGCTAAAGAATCATAGAATGGTTTGGGTTGGAAGGAACCTTCAAGATCATGGGCAGGGACACCTCCCACTAGAACAGGTTGCTCAATGCCTCATCCAGCTTGGCCTTAAACACCTCCAGGGATTGAGGGGGCTTCCACAACCTCTCTGGGAAACCTGTTACAGGGTCTCACCACCCTCACAGTAAAGAACTTCTTTCTTCTATCCAACCTGAATCTCCTCTTCCAATTTATATCCATTACTTCTAATCCTACCATCACATATCCTATTACAAAGCCCTTCCCCAGCCTTTCTGTAGCCCCCTTCAGGTATTTGGAAGCTACTCTGAGGTTCCCCTTGAGCATTCTCTTCTCAAGGCTGAACAACCCCAACTCCTTCAAGCCTGTCCTCAGAAGGGAGATGCTCCAGCCCTTTGATCATCTTCATGGACCTCCTCTGGACCTGCTCCAACAGCTCAATGTCCTTCTTATGTTGAGGGCTCCAGAACTGGACACAATAATCCAGGTGGGGCCTCACCAGAGCCAAAAAGAAAAAAGGAGACGGAAGCTGCCACATGAGGTATTCACAGACTGGATGATTCCAGTATTCTCACACTATTCCCATGGTGGGAACTGCTTTTTTTTTTACAACTAACACCAAAATACAGTGAGGATCAGCAATTGCTATGAAGAACAAATGAACGCCAATTTCCTTCATCACCACCCAAGATGTTCTTACCTTAATGTTGGGATGGAGGCGCATGAGGGTCCTCTTGCTGTATTCACTGTTGATCCCAAGGGCAAGCTCCACCTCTTTGTACAGCATCACAAAAATTCTCACTCCTTGTTGCTGTCACAAATGAGAAGAAACACACACTGGGCAGGTTTGTCAATGACTACAGCCCCTTCCCCAAGCAAGGACAAGCTGAGGGAGGCATTAAGTATGTTGTGCCTGCAGGGAAATTATTCTTGATTATGCTCTTCCATAGAAGGACAAAGTATCTGGATCCATGGATCAAGAGATGGGCTACACCAAGGTTTACCAAACACAGCCCCTTTAAAACATCCTTTGAGGCAAAATGTTTCAAAAGTGGTTCACTCCACATAGAACAGTGTTGGACACATCCACTAAAGTTAATTTTTCTCCTGTTCCATGGTGCCCTGAGGTTAATCTACACCTAAAAGCTTCTGCAGGACAATGATACCAATGTGGTTATATGGACAATCTTCTCCCAAAGGGGATGCAACCAACTCAACACCAGCAAACAAATTCTTTCTGCTGGTGGAGCTCAACAAGCTCTTGGAATGCAATGAGTAGGGCACAAAGGTTGATGCTTTACAGGTAGTATGGTATCTACAGAAAGATTTCTAAGGACACTTGTTAAAGCACTTTAGAAGTTGCCAAACACTTGAAGATGTTGGTCATACACCGAAACTGCTGCTGTAAATCAGCAGAGCTTCAAATCTTGCGGACCCAAACTTTCCAGGGCCTTTTAAGCTTCTATTCCCATAAAGATGCTACTGAGAATTCGAGCAGTCTCCAAGTTGCAGATAATATTTTGCTCCTCATTGCACTCACAGATGCCCGAGGCACCACTGGCCATAAATAAGGGCCACCAGCTTGCTGACTGCCCTGTTGAATTAAAAGTGTCACACGTGAGAGAGCAGGCAAGTATTTCCAGGAACTAATCTCAAAACACTCCACACTCTTGCCAGCTATTTATAGCTGTAGGAAAATCCATGCTAACACAAGCAAGAAATTCTTCCATGGTGTGAGCACAGCCTGTGGCAACATCTCTTCTGCCAGAAAATGAGTTCCAAATCACAGAATATCAGGGATTGGAAGGGACCTCAAGAGATCATCTAGTCCAATCCCCCTGCAGGAACACCTAGGAAGTCATCTAGATGGGTTTTGAATGTTTCCAGAGAAGGAGACTCCACAACCACCCTGGGCAGTCTGTTTCAGTGTTCTGTTACCTTCACTGTGAAAAAGGTTTTTTTCTTATATTTCTCTGGAACCTTCTATGTTCCAGCTTGTAGCTATTTCCTCAGGTCCTATCATTGGAGGTCACTGAGAAGACCCTGGCTCCATCCTCCTGACAACCCATATCAAGCACAGTCAGACACCAAATCTCTATTCTTTTTCTCCAAGCACATGGAATAGGTGAGGGTTATGACTTCAGCTGATGTTGAAGGGAATCAAAGGCTACTTCAAGACCTCCACGTGGACTCCTGCCCTTCTGAGACATCATGTGTTCAAGAAACTTCCTTGGTCATGATCCTTTTCCTGACTCACCGCTCACATGGAACAAACTACCTTTTATACATCAGCATTATCATGGGTTGGGTGAACAACTGAAGGACAACCCACATTCCTAAACATCTCACAAGCAGCTTCAGTGTCTGACTCACTTGGCTCCGTAAAATATGTTCCCTGAAGTCTGGTTTGAGACATGCTGGAAAGCAGAGAACCACCACCAACATGATGAATTGTTTTTCAAGACTAAAATGAAAAGAAATTAAAAAGAAAAGGGGTAGCTGCTGTTGCTTGCTCAGATCTCAAGGTATTGCATAAGAAAGGGGAGATGACAACAGGAGGGACCTTTGCAGAAGAATCCTGACCAGCACCTGGGGTTTTTAGAGGGTGAAGTTTGAAGCTGGAGCTCACTTACTGCTTTCCTTTTGAGGATACAGTCCAGCCGCCAGCGATTTCCTTCCACAACTGGTCGTTTCATGAAGATTTCTGGGCTCAGCCTAAGAAAATATAGGGATGGAAAAAAAAAAAAGACACCATCTATAGTCTGCAAACAAAGCTTTGGTCTCAATAACCATCTTGGGAAAGCACAGAAATCAAAGTTTATATAGAGTGTGATGTCACTCTGATGTCACTCTCTTTAGTTTTTATAATAAAGATGTGTCCAGTCTGTTCATCCCACTATTTAACACCAAGATAAAAGGGAAACACTTGGATTCTGTCTATAAAAGAAAGATGCAATGAAAAGAAATCCCAAAGCAGATTTGAAAGAAACCTGTGGACATAAAAAAATAAATAAGAGTGGGATTTCAGCTCTCCTGGTATCAAGCAGCAGATCTGTGCTGAATTTTTTCTGGCTGCCTAAAGGCAGAGCAATGTGATCTCTCATTAGGACATTTTATTGATTCATAGCTTGAAGGATTACAAGGAATAATTAAGCCAATCTAATCTAACTCCTACAAAGGGAAGTGACAGAACATCACTCCCGAACTTTTGTACTGAGGAACTTGTGCTTGATTAAAGCATATTGCCACGTCCTAAAAATATGCTTCTGACAACAGAATTTTTATCCAAAACTCCAGGAGTTCATGAGAAGTTTTGCAAGATCCATGAACAATAGTCTGAACATCAGATTAAGACACAAAATGAAATGCAAAGCTCTTGCATTTCATCCAGGAGCATTGGGTTTATCTGTAGGCACATCAGGAAACAGGTTTATCCCAGTAAATCTAACACCATATTGAGTTTTCTCATGAATCCTATAAAAGAATTAACCCTCCTGGTTTCTAGGGGCAGTGGATTAGGAGCTAGAGATTCATTTTGCAGGTGGAGAAAGAGGAGCACAAGGAACATGCTTCAAGGTTGAAGAGGACGTCTGAGCTGTGGCTTGGAAGCCTGCCATACCAGCCCATCCCCAAGGTCCAGGCTGGCTCAGACAGATTAAATTCCACAAAAGCAGGACAGAGGCAGCCACAACCAGCTTCCAGCCAAGAAACTCTGCCCTAAGCACCCGTTTTCTGCCTCAAACAGGACTCGGAATAAACATTCTGAATTACTAGTCAAGGAGAGGGCAGAGCCAGACCCTTTGGCAGCCAAAAAGCTCAGGGAAGGGACAACAAAACTCCTCTTCTGTTGTCCACCCTATTTAAGAGCAGAACATCCCCCTCAAGATGATCTCATTGCTGGCAGGAGCCTCCAAAACTGTGAGGAGGAGTTGAAAGGAGGGTCCTACACACTTCTTCACAAGGGAAGAGCACTGTTGAAGTTTCTGAGTGCCCACCTTCCTCTTGTCCCCTTGGTTTGGCAGCCATTTACACCTCAAACCAGGACATTTGAGATCCAGGTGGTGCACTCCTGCAATTCCAAGCCTTTCCCTGGAAGGAGATGAGGAGCCTGCTGATTTCAAGCATGAGCTTTTGCTGCCAACCTTCCTGAAAAGGCTTTTTGCATGCAAGGCAAGGAGATGTTTGGGTGTGCTGCCAGACCATCTGGCCTCAGGGCTAGATGCCATACTGTAGAGCCTCCAACAGAGCTGCATTGTTGGGAAAGTCCTGAGAGAACACATCTGGACAACATCCAAAGAGTACCAACCACCAATCTGTGATGAAAATCTCCTCCTTTGCAGCTTCCATGGCGTTTGCAACATCTTCAAAGTAGGACTTGGCATTTACATACCTGCAGAAGCAAAAAACACCATGAAGATTTTAGGTTTCCTCCCTCCTCCTTAAACAAAACCCAAGTCTGAGGGGGGTTCTGTGTGAGTGCTGTTTATATTTTCTCTCCTCAAAAGCAATTTCAAGCATCAGGGTGAATGTCACACTGCTATTAGTGGCTTCACCACCTCTTATTCTGCTGTTTCATTAAGCACCAGTGGGGATTTCTGCCAACCACACACACAAGGTTTTAGTCATAGTCATCTAGGT